>SKCR01047739.1:0-105981 GCA_019454045.1 Zanthoxylum bungeanum
GCTAATAGACGTGTTTTGGGACCTTACGAATGGAAATAAAGCATGTGGGAAAGCTGAATATGCGCAGAAAATATCATCCTGAAAATTAGGGTGGCGTAGTGACGCCCATTATGGCGTCGTGATGCCCATATAGCTTTCATACAAGAATCCTGAGAGTTTGGCATCGCAACGCCAATTATGACGTCACGAACGCTGCAGCAGAGTTCCAAAATATTCATAAATCAGTATTCTACAAGCACAATGACACAAAGACTTCCCTATAAATATAAAAGCTTTTCCAAAACCCTAAATGGGAGAAAAAGACACAACAAAGAGTTCTAGACACATATTTTAGAGAGATCCAATGAGGAAGATTGAAGAGCGACAAGAGGAGACGAAGGCGGTGACATCCGAAGACGAAGACATTCGATTCGGGTTTTATCTTATAGATGTCCATTATGTTCTTGACCATATTTCTATTGTTTTTATATTTGGTCATGAACTAACTCTATTATTCTAGAGGATGATGTAGCCTATGTTTGAACCTATGTGTTGTTTGCCAATTTGATTTTTATGAAGTTTATATTCAGTTTATTTATATTGTCTTGTGTTTAATGCTTCTAGTTTGTTGGCCATAATTAAGATGATGCATGTTTAGAATCTACACTCCGGAGAAGAGATTTTGAATAAGATATAGATAATATAACCTATGAGTGTTATAGAGTTCGGAAGAGAAACTATAATCCCTTTGAAGTCATTAACAAAGAATCACAGAGAGTAATGCGTTATTAATTACTAGATTTTTATAGGGATATCGAAGTCTGTAATTGATAATATATTCACTCGGCACTCGGGAGAGGGAGTTAGAATAACTTAGGTTTCTTGGCTTATAAACTAAGAAAGTGAATAATAATTGATTGGCATAACAAATACATAAGGGGTTAGTTAGGTGAAACCAGACTCTAGAATCTCTCTCAGCTTGGTCTTTTCTAAATTTAACGTTTTGATATTTTGCTTATTTAGTTTTTAGTTTCAATTTAGATTATTTTAAATTACTTTCTAAATAAAGTTAGGTTTAACAATTATAGTAATTAGTGCGAGTTTGATTACAATTCATATAGGTTCAACACTCATACTTATATTTTACTAAAACTTGACACCGTATACTTGCGGTACGATAATGCGTTATTTGCTCTTCAATGTGACATGTGCCAGAGAAAGGGAAATATTTCCAGGAGAAATGAATGACCTCTTCAAAATATTCTGGAAGTGGAGATATTCGATGTGTGGGGTATTGATTTTATGGGATCCTTTGTTCCATCATTTGGAAACCTGTACATATTGGTTGATGTAGACTACGTCTCCAAATGGGTTGAAGCAATTGCACTGCCATCAAATGATTCAAAAGTGGTGATCAAGTTCCTTAAAAAGAATATTTTCACTCGCTTCGGAACACCTCGGGCAATTATCAGTGATGGTGGCACACATTTCTGTAACAGAAACTTCGATGCACTCCTATCCAAATACGGAGTTACTCATAAAGTTGCCACATCTTACCATCAATAGTCAAACGGGCAAGTTGAAGTTTCAAACAGAGAGATTAAAAGAATCTTGGAGAGAACCATTGGATCAACAAGGAAGGACTGTCTGAAAAACTGGATGACGCATTATGGGCCTACCGAACAACTTACAAGACACCCATTGGTATGTCCCCATATCAAATGATGTTCAGGAAAGCATGCCATCTGGCAGTTGAGCTTGAACACAATGCGTACTGGGCACTAAAGAAGTTGAATCTTGACCCACAAGCTACAAGAGATATAAGACTTCACCAACTCAATGAGTTGGAGGAATTTCACCTATAGGCTTATGAGAATGCCAAACTATACAAAGAAAAGACCAAGAAATGGCATGACTGAAAAATAGTGCACAGACAATTGGAACCAGGGCAGCAAGTGTTTTTGTACGATTTACGGTTGAAACTTTTTCCTGGAAAGCTGAAATCAAAATGGTCAGGTCCATTTGTGATTACTCAGGTGTTACCCTAAGTTGTTGAGATATACAATCCCAAGTCGAGCAACACATTCAAAGTTAATAGCCAGCGTGTCAAGCACTACTAGGGAGAATCAATTGAGCGACAAAAAGAAAGTGTCACACTTTCAGATCCAGCCTAACGTTCGGGCAGTCACGTCTAGGTGACGACGTTAAACTTAATGCTAGCTGGGAGGCAACCCATGCAATTTGTGTATATATTGTGATTTGGTGTGTTTTATTTTATGTATTAGTTTTTGCAGGTGAAGTCATTTCAAGATGGAAGAAGCTCCAGTAAATCTTCACAAGGAATTTCCTTCTCTCCCTCAAAATTCTCTGATGAAAATCTACAAAACTCGCTTGGAACGGATGAGACTTCTGATGATCAAATGTATTCCTAATGACATTCGTTGGGTAATCGAAGCACGGGTCCGATTAGCATATGAGTATTCTGATTCTTATAATTCTTATTTGCATGGTTTTGGAAGAAGCACCTATGCAAATAAACGTAGAGCTAAGCAAATGGGTGTTTGTTACAAATGTGCACGCTGGAATTGCAATACTCGTTGTCGTTCTTTAGGAATGGTGTCTGATAATCGCGAAGAGAAAATTAAATTCATTAGGGATGACTTGAGTAATAAGTCTTTAGATGATATATCTTCGACTCTTGAGACGCATCCCAATGGATATGTTCATATATCCATCCGTAAATGACATACACAATTCCAAAAAGAAAGACAACAGTTAAGTCTCAGGAATCTGACTCAAAAAGACCATGTTGGCCAATTTATAAGAAAATTGGATGGGAAGCTTGTCCCTGACGCATAGACGTCAATCAAGCTGTAAATTATTTTAAATATTATATCTCTTTGTCTTTTCCTAATAATTGTGATTTTTTTTTGTTATTTTCTCTGACAGGATCCAGGCTACTTTTTGACCTTTCACGATTTACTATTTTGCTACTAATCGTCCTTTGGAAGATACTTGTGCTATTATTACTCACCATTTCCAGGTTCTATAAATTCAACTCATCATTGCACCTTTGAAGGCATCCAAATAAAAATGGAAGCTACTTCAAGAAGACGGGTTGAAAACATCTATGTGTTTTATGGTACCAGTGTTGGTGTTAAACAAGAATACGTAACAGCGACACATGAATTGGGTCGAGTAATTGCTGCAAGGAAAATGCACTTAGTATATGGCGGTGGCAATCTTGGACTAATGGGGATCATTTCAAAGGTTATACATGATGGAGGCAGTCAAGTTTTGGGAATCATCCCAAAACCCTTGGCGGAGGCGAATCTTATTGGATCATCAAACGGCGAGGAACTAATCATGCCAGGTATGTCTGAACGACTGATGGAGATGATTAACCGTACTGATGCTTTTATTGCTTTGCCAAGAGGCTTGGGCATGATGGAGGAATTTTTTACATACTATCTTGGGCAAACTTGAACATCACCAGAAACCGCTAGGATTGTACAATGTTGATGGATTTTATGATTTTCTTTGTGTGTTTCTTGATGATGCCCGGAGAAATGGGTTCGTGTCAAAGCCTATAAAAGAACTCCTCTTTACTGCCAGAACTGCCCCAGATTTAATTGACCAAATCTTAGCCTTTGAACCTCAAATTGACCTCATTCTTTCCAAGATAAACTGGTCTGATAATGATCGTGGTAAGAGTCATCGGATAAATCTGGATCTTAACCTTTAACTTTTCATTTAGATGTAAAATTTCAGGTAACCAGGTACGGTTTTCTAAACTTTTCTTCTACGGTTTAAGACATTGGGGACAATGTCTCATTTAGGTTTGGGGGAGGAGAATAGTTAAATTGTATCTTATTTTTATTGTTTTATTTTTAGTCAAAGTTTTTCGAAAAAGCCAAAAAAATTGAAAATTTTACAAAAATCAAAAAATAATTTGTATTTTTGTGTTTTTATTTGATTAATCAGGTGAAATTGGTGTGAGATAGCTGTGTAAGGAATTTCCATTCCTGAGACGTATCTCAACATATTTCGGAACAAATTAATTTTTGTTTATTTCCTTTTAAATTATTTAATTTGTGAAATCTCCATAATACCGACTAAAATTAATCTTCATATGCTCAGTTGACAAATATTATCAGCAAACATGGTAACATACAGACATGAGCTGTAATTGAAAATTTTGTAATATTCAGTACTCTAGTTTAATTGGAGGAAGCATCTATAAAAAACGATGGAGTAAAAAAAAAACTGCTAAGATCTTAGTTATTAAGTCTGTAAGGGTGTTTTAACACCTAGTGCTCTAAAACCAACTGGTTTGAGAGTCACTGGCCCAAAGCTCGCTACATGGATCAAGGATGTTGCAATATATATATATATATATATATATATATATATATATATATATATATATATTATATATATATATATATATCTGAAGTCTGAGTAATTAAGTCCGTAGGGGTATCTTAACACCTATTGCCCTAAAACCAACTGGTTTGGGAGTCACTGGCCCAAAGCTCGCTACATAGATGGAAGATATTATATATAAAAAAGAATCAAAAATAAAAAAAAATAAAAAAAAATAAAAAAAAATAAAAAAATATTTCATTGCTAAAAAAGGTGTGAATTCTGATAAAACTTTAGGACAAAAATATTACTTTCTTCTCAACTGCACTTGTGACTATTGTGGGAAAAAATGAGTTGATTAATATTTTGTTGGCTATGTATATGAAGAATGGTAAAAAAATAATCGGAGAATTCACTTATTCGGTAATTTAGAAAGAAATAAAACAACTATTAACTTGGATAAAAAGTTTCACCTGTTTAGTCACTAACTTCTTTATTCTCTTTTCTCTTGTCTTTTTGCTTTTGTGTGCATTAGTTTTATTATCTTTTTACTTTTGTAAAATGTTTGTGGGTATCGTTGCTGTAAGCCCTCACGAGACTACAACTCGTCCACTAGGGACACCTAGGGGTTTAAAGGGTTGTTGCATACGATAAATGCAACAGTGATCCCTACGAAATGGCTTAGTTTAATTTTAATTGTTTCTTGTATTTTATTTTATTTTTTTGCTCGAGGACTAGCAAAATATTAGGTTTGGGGGTGTGATGAGCGGAAAATATATCAATATTTACCGCCCCTTTTACTTAATATTTTTTTTAGTTTCTCGGGTTTGATGAACGTTTTGATGTGTTTTAGTTTATTTTATAGATAAAATAATATTGGGATTTAATGAAATCATTTAGGACGAAATGTGGGTCAAATAAGGGCAAAAATTGGACTTGACATATTAATTTTGGAGATTGGAAACTTGAAAGGGTGTTCTAACGAAGTGTAGTTTCAGAAATTCTAGTTATGCGTAACTGTCGTAATTTATACATAACCTCTTACTCCGATATCTGATTGAGCTGATTTAAGTTTCAGATTAAAGAAGACTCAAATATCTACAACTTTGAAGAACAAAATAATTTCGAATTCAGAAGATTTCATGACCGAATTGGATGAAACATCCGTAAGTGTGTTATGTGTAAGTATTAAAGTCATTTTCAAAGCAAAAAAAAAAATAAAAATAAAAAAAGTCAAGCTCTCACCAAACAGCAATTAATAATGAATTTGGTGGAGGTAAAATTTTACTTATAAAATACCAAGCCATTTCATTTGTAAATTCATACTTTCTTCTTTGAAATTCCTTAAGAATAACTAAGAAGATTGCATCTTGTTTGTTTATTTACAACTTTCAGTAATTAATTTCCGCTTTTGCACTTTATTTTCTTTACTTTTCAGTCTTTAATTTCCGCAATTTACTTTTATGCACAGTACTTTCATTTCTTTACTTTTTCAGTTTTTTTTTTTTTTTTTTTTTTTTTTTTTTTTTTACTTTTTACGCAATGAGGAGGTAACTCCCATTTGCTGGGGTAAAAAGATAAAGCTTTTATTATTGCTATTTAGATTAATCTCCCTTAATTATAATATAATAACTACTTAAAATCTGACTTAACGAGGATACCGCCATATTGGTCGGTTGGTAATTAATTATAAATTGGTTTTAATCTGACTAAGCATGGATACCGCCTGGTTGGTCGGTTGGTAATTAATTATTAATTTGACTTAATCAGGATACCGCCTATATGGCTGGTTGGTAATTATCACACAAAGTTAATATATTATATTAATGGAGATATCTAAAATAGTAGTAATAAAAGTGGATCTTCTAACCCCAACATTTTCTTTTATTGTACTTTTACTTAATTTACTTTTCAGCAATTTACTTTTCAGCAATTTACTTTTCTACAATTTACCTTTCAGCAATTTACTTTTCAGCAATTTACTTTTCAGCAATTTACTTTTCAGCAATTTACTTTTCAGCAATTTACTTTCAGTATTTAATTTCCAGCAATTTACTTTATGTCTTTTATTTTATTTAAGTTTTTACTACCCGTAAATATATGTCGTAACTAAGCCAGTTATATGGGGTTGTGATGAAGTCCAATATCACCGGTTTATAAGGGGTTAAATTACGGTTTGGGTAATATAAAAGTTTATTTATTGAGCCTTAGTCTTAATGCATCTTGTTAACTGGCCATTAATAAGATTGATTCGGTAAACTTAAAATGAACTTGGAAAATGGATTTTAGGTTTAAGACCTTAGACTTAATAGCCTACGATATTCCTTGAGGATAGATAACCCTTTAATAGATTTTCTTACAAGATATAAATATACCTGTCTGGCGGAGGTAGCCATAATTGAAACTTAATCTTAATGAATTCAGATAACCTGGTTAACATATGAATATGATTAATTGGGTTATACTCGGTATTTGTAGTTGACCATCGGAAGAGGCTTTTAGATAATTTCGTGTTCCAGGTTAATAAACCAATATATTACACAAATGTAAAATAACCACTTCATCTTTTAAAAAGATATTGGAAGGATTCACAACCCTGAATAGTTTTATAAATTTGAATTTTCTTCAATATACTTTCAAGCATTTTTATTTAAGTTTGAAAGTCACCACCCAATCAAACGACCAATCCATTAGATACTTGTAAGTATTTAACTTCATAAATTAATAACAAAAGGTTTTAAGTCCTCGTGGGATCAATACTTTTATACTACTTGAACGATATGTGCGCTTGCGTTATAGGTGTGTGATTACGCGCCGATCAGCCACCCTTCTTTTCTCTCCCTTCTCCCTCTCTCTCTTGTATTTCTTCCCTGTTTTCTTCTTTCATTTTTCATTTTTCATTTGCAATTTTTTTTGAAAATAAAATCAGTAAACATAATGTGTCACTCCTAAAAAATTACTAAATTGCCCCCACTTAGAAGAGTATTTTCAGAAATAACCTATTTTGAAGCCTTTCTGATGTGATTTGTGAAATGTGTCCAACACGAAAGTTGTTTGTCTCGGAAAAAAGAGTCCGATGGTTCAAGAATCAACTCAATCGGAGTTCGTTTGTTATTTTCGTTATCGAAACGGCAAACTTTAAGCGCATAATAAAAAATTGCGTAACTGATTTTTTAGACGACGCGTCTTCTAATGCGATAAATCCTCACTTTGTATTATTTCAATCCATATATCATCGCTTGAACTCTTATTCTTTATTATCATTCTGTTCCGAGACTATAACTTCAGTCCGGGAACCTTCCAGAACTGTCCCGAAAATCTGGGATGTTACAGTCTCTTACTTATGGGATCTTTCTGTCAGCTGGCTGATGAGTCCTTATACCAGAATCCTTCGGTCGTTTACATGGGTTTGAAGTATTCTCTTCATGGCGGTTACTGGGATCATCGTATTTCTTGTTCATCTTATCTTCTTCCCATCAGATCTCGACTTGTGCTCGAGCCATTGCTTGGTCCATGGTGTAACATCTAATCTTTGTTAGATTTTTATACAATCTACTGTCGACAAGTAGACCATTACGAAAAGCTTCGACATCGGTAGGTTGATGGAGATTTGAGATGAAAATTCTTTCTTTGTTGAAGCATGTCACGTAGCTTCGCAAGGATTCTCATTTCTGCTACTGGATTTAATTTAGGTCATCCATGGTTTTATCAAACTTTCAAGAGCTTGTAAAGTGTTCCACGAACTTATCTGCCACCTCTTGGTATGATCCAATAGACCGGTATGAGAAATTGATGAACCAAGTGAGGGCTGGGCCTGCTAGCGTCTCTCCGAATCCTCACCATATTTTGGCCTCCCATTGGTGTGGTGCCAGGGCCGTGGACATTATCTTATACTTGTAGTGGGCGACATGGTCGCCTAGGTCCGTGGATCTATCGTATATCCTCGTGTCTGGGGGTAAACTTCCTTGAAAGCTTTACGAAAGTGATGACCTCTAAGAAAGAAGTGTCAGAAATTGTCCTGACCCGACTCTTCCTCACCAGTAGCCTATACCCAGATAGGCTGGAGAGAATCGCCTCTTTAAACTCCTTCATCTCCTTATGCATAGTGGAGGTGACTTGTGGTGTTGAGTCCGCGGAAGGGGGGTCATTGGTCGTTAGGCAGCTCTGAGTGTGATCTACCGGTGGTTGGTTGTCGCCAGCCACATCGTCAAATACCCCTATGTGGTTGGTTGGAATGACAAGTCTGCAGGGGTGATATTGCGCACCTCACCGTTGATAAGTTGAATCCATCTGCTCGAATTCCTCTAACATTCACAGACGCTCTTGAAGGACAAACACAGAATCTGGGGCGTTCTCGTTGCCAAAATCCAATTGTGTTGTGGGGATCGTAGACTAGAAGATCTTTGCTTACTATGAATCGTCGGGGCCCCATCATGGGCCCCAAATTGTAGATGTTTAATTTTACCTTCGGCCTACAATAGAGAATTCGTATGATGAGTGATCGAACGATCCTGCAAAATAAAAGTAAACCAAATGTAGAGTAGCTACCCATCAGTGTGGTGGACACCGTAGGCACTCTGACGCTCAAATCAGTGATGATGATGAGCAAAAAGGGAGAAAAAATAAGATAACTCGAGTGTGCAGGCCTAAGGTTGAATGATGAATGTTGAGTGCTGAATCATGAGTCATCAATCATTGGTCATCGGTGAGTGCCCTCAATCCTTTAGACCATCTGTCATTTTATAAGTTGTTAAGTAGCCTATTAGTCGGTTTGGGATTTCATTGGAATAGTTGAATTCCAATCCTTTTCAGAGAGAATTGTGGAGTTTGGATTGAATTAGAAGTACCTAGATGTCATGGGATTAGATGTAATCCCATTTATTTTGGATTTATCCAAATACTTAATTTCCTTGTTGAAAAGGGATTAGTGCTAGCAATGTCTATTGAGACACCACATAACATGATATTTGTTTCTTATAGGCATTTCAAGTCGCATGTGCCTCTACCTCTTGTGGGCATACGAGCTCCTGCGCCCCACATGTGAGTCCAATACATACTCATCTTTTAATGACTAGATTCGTGTGGTTTTGAGCCTCAGTGGCAGCCCATAACGCCATTTTAGGCCACATGAAGGCCATTGGTCATGTTTTGGTGCAAGTCTGATACGTGGACCTGAGACATAATCACAAAAAAAATGAATAACATGAAACATATATATGTCCAGTGAAGAAATTGCATTTGGATAAAAAAGCCAATGCCTCGAATCCTACAAATTTAATGTTTTTTTTACATCATGCAGTTGGTATGATATGTTTATTGTTACCATCAGGTTGAAGGTGTAACATAGTTACCATCATGTTATGATATGTTTATTGTTATCAAATATAATATATATATACACACACTTGATAACAAAAAAACAAAAAAAAAAGTTAAAACAAAAAACAAAGATTTGTTAATAAATGTTTTTATTTTTAATGACGGTTTCTATTAAAACTGTCATAAATTCCACGCCATTAAAAATAAGTTTTGTTGTAGTGAGAGATGGATGCAAAATTAAAACAAAACGGAAAAAAAAAACCCTTTGGGTTATGATTTATGGAACACACGCAAAAAAGATTCAATATGCAATCCATTGGGCCATTTATGGGCAGAAACTTGAAGCTAGGACTTTCAAACTAGCAGTCCCTGCAATTTTGGGCTCAATTATATTTATATGATGGAACCAGTGCAGTTTTGTTCATGTAACACCCAGCCAGAGGCAGGATGCTACCGGCATGAGACATGATTGACCAATCTCCATAAGCCTCTGAATTTACCGAAAATTCAGCATGATATATCCTAAAACTGGACAACCTGGATTGCAGTCCAGCATCAACCAGAATATAAGAAAACATCAAACCAATCAAAGGACCTCAGGTCCACACAAAACTCATCAAAACCACAACCTAAGGGCTCTGTGCCCACATCATCTATCAACACTCAAGGGCTCTGTGCCCACATCATCATAAACAATTAAAATTTTAACTTATTAATACAAACCATGTGCTCAGCACGAAAACAACAGAACAGAAATCACAAATCCTATGCTTCTAAACCTTTTCAGGACACTTGCGAGGGTGATTGCCGCTTGGGTGATCCACGTCTGAGTGACTTCCAAAACTCTAGTGGTTGACCAATCTAGAAGCCAACCTGCAAAACTAGCAACTGGTTTGGTGTGAGTTATAAGAACTCAGTAAGTAACCATGCTAGCACTACAAATAAAACATACAAGTCATTTACATTAGAAGTTTTTCAGAATTTACAAGTTATTACGAGTCCTAGAATTATCAGCTTCCTATTATCCTTTATATTTTACCTATATCAAATTTTCATATTTTCATATTTACATATTTACATATTGTCAGTAAACTAGACATTCAAAGCACATGAAACATAGATTCGAAACCACAAAGTACGTCACATAACATTAAAACCATTTCAATGTCAAACATGAAGTCACACATTAATACTTATCACAGTTGAATATCTTTGAAATATTATCAAATCGGTAAATTTAACAAACTTCATTTTGTTCAGTTATAGGCTATCTTTAATACCAAAACCTCTTCTTTAATATCAAAAAATTCTTTCCATAACTTCCTTTAATCTATGATAACCTTACAATAGCTTAACACTTGAGTTTCGTATACATTCACATATACCGTAGCACATTTCTTGTATATACATGCAAATACAATACCGTAATTCTTATACATAGTCGTACATGCATTACAACTTGGCAAACATGCTTTATAACCTCTTATATTCACATCAACTTCAAATCAACCATTCAACTCACATAAGCATACATAATCCATACATATCACGAGTTTCATCATACATACACACACATATACTAAAGCATCTTTACATTCATCACGCAACCAACTAAGAAACACACATAATAATCGAAACATCAAAGATCGTACCATCCAACAATATATACATACAGCTGATTTGCACACACAATCATCATACAATCAACCACGAAGCACATTTAACAACCAATACATCACAAGACACAAAATCAAACAATACATACATATCACGACACACTAAACTCATCGTACAACTTTTCATACATAAGTACATCCAAAAAAAACACTCTAAAACTTCATTCAACACTCACGTACATACACATATTCCAAACATACAAATATAAGTATTACTTCGATTTCACGTATCATAGCCTTTACCAATCTTCATGTCTTAACATCATATGTATACACGAATACATGTTCATATACTTATACCTTTCCATATTCATTTATACATATGCGTTTATATCTATACATGTTCATACCATCACATACATCCATATATATACATACCATTACGGGTCCATGTAGTTACATGCATCAATACATACATTACATGCATACATACATCATCATCAAACTACTCACTTCAGATCATAGCAATAATAGAAATCCTTACCTGTGAAGGTCGATTACCTAACTGTACATAATTACGAACTTCTTTCTCGATATTACCTATGATCTATTCTCGTCTTAACCTAAACCCTTCAATCATCTATATGTATATATATATATATATATATATATATATATAATCATAAATCAACTTTCAAGCACTCATTGCATGGGTTACTTACCTAGCTTCGCAAGCACTCCGGTTCTTAGTCATATCTATCAAAACAAATAGCGAAGTGCCGTTAGAATCACGACTTATGAAGTTTTCGACTAAACTACAATAAAATCCTGGATCTTTCAAGAACAACCAATTCAAATCCGATTTCAATGATTTCAATTCTATCATTCAAGATACCATTACAAACTAATTCATGCCACTAATTAACTTGAATCCTCGGTTTATGCGTTTTTGGAAAATCTTCCGAAAAAGTTTCCGCGAACGCTACGGAAAGGTCTCGAACCCTTCGAATCTTCCCGGATTTATCCAAACATTCTTGTAATATCATATATAATTCATAACCATCATTAAAACCAAAACACATCTTTATACGCAAAAACCCACTTTTACCGAAAACTTACATATTCTTTCGGATCGATCAAACTCGTTTCGTTTTCACTCGGATTCTACCAGAAGCACATATTCTATATACTAATACTTAATCAATTCAATTTATATCACTAAGCTACTCTACGAAGTTACTGTATACATCCGAACATTTAACTATAAACTTGAAATTTACGGATTTATACCGGGAGGTCTTACCGAGATTTCGAGGCCATATACGGACTCCAAACGATCCCACAAACACGCTGGAATTGACAGAATTCCGATCAGAGTTACTGTTCGTCATGGGTCACTATTTATTCGAATCTTGTTCTCTCGATTCGCGTGCAATCGTGTACGGAAAGGAAAATCCATCACCGCAAACTTGTAGTACTCTACGAGAGCTTCGATTTGGTGGGTGGCTCAGGCCATGAAACGAAGCGACGAGCTGGGATTGAACAACCCATTGTCGCATATTCTTCACGTTCTATCACCGGATTCCGGCGTCCCATGGCCGGCCGCTGGAGGATGGGGGAGCTTCGTTGCATCTTTCTAGGGTGGTGCGCGCCGGCGGTGGCCGGCGCAAGTAAAGATCGGTGGAGAGAAATTTTGGGGGTGAAGGTGTGAGTTGGAGAGATTTAGAAGCTTTGTTATTTTTGTGATTTCAGAAAACCTTGGGGTATTTATAGAAAACTTTCTGAAAATTACAATCTGACCCCCGAAAATTTCAATTAGGTCCATATCATGGAACTTTCTAGAATATTTATATTTTTGAAGCCTTTCTGATGCAAATTTTGAAAAGTGTTCAACGCGAAAGTTGTTTGTCTCAGAAAAATGAGTCTGATGGTTTAAGAATCAGCTCAATTGGAGTTCGTTTGAAAATTTTTATAGCCGAAACAAGAATCTTTTACGCGTATAACGATAAAATCAGAAATCGCGTAACCGGTTCTCAGAACCACGCATTTTCAAACGCGATGAAACTTCACTTAAAAATATTCTCACCTATTTTCCAACACATAAAGTCTAATTTTCGATTACCATCGCGTTCCAAATCCTTTGCTTTAGTTCGATAACTTTCCCGAACTATTCCGAAAAACCCGGGATATTACATTATCCCCTCCTTATAAAAATTTCATCTTCGAAATTTCTTTGTGCTTACGTCTGATCATTCGTAACCGATCATACGTACATTACCATCTTTTCCGTATTCGGAAGTCACCACACTTTACACATTTTCAAAAGTTACGTATCTCACAATCAAACACAAACTACGCTATTCAAAAATGAAACTTATCGAATCTTATAATTTATACCAATAACACATCAAACTTATCATCTCTATTCACACTCATCCATAGAAACACGCTCAAACCATTTCACACTCATCCATCAAAAGAAAGAAAGTCAAACACATATTCTATATAGCCAATATCATACATCTTCCGAAACGAGGAACATAGCATATGCTTATTGCACACAACCAAATCCAGTTTCAAAACAAAACGTAAAACGAATTTCATACTATCTCTTTCGTCCATAATACAAAACGGAACTCATTCATTTCACATCATGTCATTCTATATCATATATGTAAATGACATCAATATCAAAGTTTACATACGTACATATCCAATCGCACATACAACATGGTATGGCTGACAACATAGCACTTATAACATCACACTACCCAAAAGATCTATAACTAACCATAAACTTACATATGCACTCTTGTAACAAACATAATCCTTTATACAAACAAATACATCTATCGTCACAACCAGAAGTGACGTATAATCATAGTGCTCTTATGATGTTGATAGTCTGAAATCTGTCAATTCCTGATATCATTTAAAATGGAAAACGTAAAACGATCTCTTTTAAAAATCATTTCGAAAATACTTTTGAAAAACCATTTTACTGTAAACAGAAATCAATTTCAAAATCCATCATCGTAAATCTATATCGAGCATCCATCATAACTCACTGGACGAAACATAAACAAGCGCCCAATGCCCGAACCGTGCGCACAAATCGGACAATGAACGAACCGATCCCCTGTCGACAGAGGGTCGGGTCGGCCCACTACAGTTGGGCAAACCCCTATACGAGCATCACAGAGGGTCACAAATATAAAATTATCAAGCACCGTGACAGAAACATATCATATCAAAAATAATACTGAAATGCATCAAATCAAAATGTAATTCTTTTGAAATCATTTCCCCCCAAAGCATAAATATATGTAAATCAAAAATAAATCTTTAATGCAAAGTTTTCAAAATACATACAGATCATCCACTGCTCAGTCGCGCGCATAGACCGGATAGTGTACGGACCATGTCGACAGGGTAGTGGGCCAACCATTTTCTAATGGTCTGGACCCCATAACGAGCGCCCCGGGGGCCAATCCTGAACGAAACATATACGATCACCACAGAGGGTCAAAAACATAAAATCATCAAGCACCGTGGCGGAAAAAAATTCTCGAGTGTCTCGGCGGAAACAAGTTTTACAGTTTTAAAAATATCAAAATCATTTTCGAGCACCGAGACGGAAAAATATCGATAAATCTAAAAGCATGAAAACGTTAATCAAGCATCGATGCGGAAACACTTTCTTTATACTTTATAATCAAAATCAAAACCTCTGAAAATTTTCTTTCTTTCTTTTTCTTTCTCTTTTCAAAACACTTTTATGTCAAAAATCAAATATCAAGTTTTCAAAACATGATTCAAAATATCAGTTCACAATTCAGACTATCAACATCATAGAATCTCCCATACTCAAAACACCACAAATTCACATTACTTACCTATACATATACATATATGAACAACATGCTTTTAACTTAATGTACCTATAAACATACATATATTAATATCATACATATGTGTATCGATAATCTGAATCATCAATATCAATCAAAATCATAGCACATCATACCATATAATATTAATCAAATCAAATAACAAACATATGACTTATATGCTCTATACGTAACAAATACCCTGTAGCAGCAGTCACCGACACCCTAACCTTTGCTCTGATACCACAACTGTAACACCCCGCCAGAGGCAGGATGCTACCTGCAGAAGACAGGATTGACCCATCTCCATAACCCTCTGAATTTATCAAAAATTCGGCATGATGTATCCTAAAACTGGACAACCTGGATCGCAGTCCAGCATCAAACAGAATATAAGAAAACAACAAACCAATCAAAAGACCTCAGGCCCATACAAAAATCATCAAAACCACAACCTAAGGGCTTTGTGCCCACATCATCTATCAACACTCAAGGGCTCTATGCCCACATCATCATAAATAATTAAAATTTTAACTTATTAATACAAACCACGTGTTCAGCATGAAAACAACAGAACGTGAATCACAAATCCTATGCTTCTAAACCTTTTCCAGGACACTTGCGAGGGTGACTGCCGCTTGGGTGATCCACGTCTCGAGTGACTTCCAAAGCTCTAATGGTTGACCGCTTTAGTGGTTGACCAATCTAGAAGCCAACCTGTAAAACTAGAAACTGGTTTGGTGTGAGTTATAAAAACTCAGTAAGTAACCATGCTAGCACTACAAATAAAACATACAAGTCATTTACATGAGAAGTTTTTCAGAATGTACAAGTTATTACGAGTCCTAGAATTATCAGCTTCCTATTATACTTTATATTTTACTTGTATCAAATTTTCATATTTACATATTTACATATTGTCAGTATAGTAACTAGACATTCAAAGCACACGAAACATAGATTAGAAACCACAAAGTATGTCACATAACATTAAAACCATTTCAATGTCAAACACGAAGTCACACATTAATACTTATCACAGTTGAATATCTTTGAAATATTATCAAATCGGTAAATTTAACAAACTTCATTCTGTTCAGTTATAGGCTATCTTTAGTACCAAAACCTCTTCTTTAATATCATAACAATCTTTCCATAACTTCCTTTAATCTATGATAACCTTACAATAGCTTAACAAATGAGTTTCGTATACATTCACACATACCGTAGCACATTTCTTGTATATACATGCAAATACAATACCGTAATTTTTATACATAGTCGTACATGCCATTACAACTTGGCAAACACGCTTTATAACCTCTTATATTCACATCAACTTCAAATCAACCATTCATCTGACATAAGTATATATAATCCATACATATCACGAGTTCCCTCATACATACACACACATACACTCAGGCATCTTTACAGTCATCACACAACCAACTAAGAAACACACATAATAATCAAAACATCAAAGATCGTACCATCCAACAATACATATGGCTGGTTTGCACACACAATCATCATACAATCAACCACGAAGCACATTTAACAACCAATACATCACAAGGAACAAAATCAAACAATACATACATATCACGACACACCAAACTCATCGCAAAACTTTTCATACATAAGCACATCCAAAACAAACACTCTAAAACTTCATTCAACACTCACGTACATACACATATTCCAAACATACAAATATACGTATTACTTCTATTTCACATATCATAGCCTTTACCAATCTTCATGTCTTAACATCATATGTATACAAGAATACATATTCATATACTTATACTTTTCCATATTCATTTATAAATATGCGTTTATATCGATACATGTTCATACCATCACATACATCCATACATATACATACCATTACGGGTTCATGTAGTTACATGCATCAATACATAGATTACATGCATACATACATCATCATCAAACTACTCATTTCAGATCATAGCAATAACAGAAATCCTTACCTGTGAAGGTCGATTACCTAACTGTACATAATCATGAACGTCTTTCTCGATATTACCTCTTATCTATTCTCGTCTTAACCTAAACCCTTTAATAATCTATATGTATATATATATATATATATATATATATATATATATATATATATATATATATATATATATATATATATATATTTTAAATCATAAATCAACATGCAAGCACTCATCGCATGGGTTACTTACCTAGCTTCGCAAGCACTCCGGTTCCTAGTCACATCTATCAAAACAAATAGCGAAGTGTTGTTAGAATCACGACTTATGGAGTTTTCGACTAAACTACAATAAAATCCTGGTTCTTTCAGGAACAACCAATTCAAATCTGATTTCAATGATTTCAATTCTATCATTCTTAAAATACCATTACAAACTAATTCATGCCACTAATTAACTTGAATCCTCGGTTTATGTGTTTTTGGAAAATCTTCCGAAAAAGTTTCCGCGAACGCTACGGAAAGGTCTCGAACCCTCCGAATCTTCCCGGATTTATCCAAACATTCTCGTAATATCATATATAATTAATAACCATCATTAAAACCAAAACACATCTTTATACGTAAAAACCCACTTTTACCGAAAACTTACATAATCTTTCGGATCGATCAAACTCGTTCTGTTTTCACTCGGATTCTAATAAAATCACATATTCTATATACTAATACTTAATCAATTCAATTTATATCACTAAGCTACTCTACGAAGTTTCTGGATACATCCGAACATTTAACTATAAACTTGAAATTTACGGATTTATACTGGGAGGTCTTACCGAGATTTCGAGGCCATATACTGACTCCAAACGATCCCACGAACACGCTGGAATTGACGGAATTCCGATCAGAGTTACTGTTCATCATGGTGTAGGAAACGCTTTCCCTGGCGCAGCGGAAGCGATTAGGCTCATGGACCGAACTTGAAAAATTTTTATGCTCTCCTTTCGCTTTGGCCGAACCACACCAGTGAGTTCACTGATGTTTTGCTTCTGTTTTAGAAAATATTTCAGCCCCGGAATACCCCCGAAACAGTCCCCGAATGGCTTGCAAAGACTGCACTGTGATTTCTCTTCAATGCGCATGCAAAGCCTTTTGGCTGTCCGGCTCCCACTGCGTTCACTTCAAACAGCCACGTACGCATGTTGCTCACAAGACTAAACCATATGATTGTGCGCATATAATGTGCAATCAAGGGCGTGCAGACTTTGAAAACAAAATTAATAAATTTTATGCTCATCAATTATTAATTCATGCATGCGCCAATCAAGAGTACTTTGATCCCACTACCATCGATTTGTCTTTGAACATTGCTTATATGAATATAATATGCGCACATATTGCGCACAATCACATAAGCAATTTGACGTGAATTGCTTTGATCATTCACGTGGCTTCAACTATTAGGCCATTCGCAAATTTGATGAACAAAGGATCAACGCACGCACACTGTATCAATATCCAGTGGCTGACCGTCTTCATATAAGCATCCCATAATATTGCCGAGAGTTTGCTGTTAGTGTGTATCAACGACCGGATCTGCCAATCGGTCTTCCGAGCTATGTCTCGTTACCAACGGAGGGTAGTGTGGGCTACACTCACAGATTAATCTCTAAACGGTTTAGAGATTAAGATCACACACCGAAATAATTTCAGGTTCTTCAATAATGTTTCTCAACTCTTGAGAGCTTGAAGAGGAGATGGAGGCTAGGGTTTCTAAAGACTTAGATCTGAAAAATTAAATTATAATTTTTCTTTTATACTTGTGGATAATTTGTTTCATAAAATAAATCAACCACTAGTCTCCCATTAGGTGTAGAATTCGGCCAAGGGTAGGGGTAGGAATCCTTGTTTGATTTTGCTTCCAAAATAAACAAATCCTACTCCCCATAGGACACCTAAAATTCGGCCAAGGGGTAATGTATTTGGATTTGATTTTGTTTCCAAAACAAAAAAATCCTACTCCTTTTGGAATGCCAAATTTCAGCCAAGGGGGATTAATTAGGATTTGATTTTGTTTCCCAAACAAACAAATCATATTCCTTATCCAAGAAGGAATCCTACCTTGGTAATAATTCTTAGCCTTATTAAATTATATCATATATAATTTAATGTTCTAATTTAATAATTATCACATATAATTATTAATACTTTATATTAACTTTTAATATAAAGTCTCAAGTGTGATATAATTAATATTATTAATCATATTAATAATATTTATTCTTTTGTGAGTATATAATTGGACCATCCAATTATATTAGCTCCGCTAAAGTAAATCGAGCTAGCACGGGGACCAAGTGGTCCTACGGTTCTGAGCTCCAATAATCTCGAAATATTAATTAAGCTCTTAATTAAATATTCCGAATTATTAACTCCAGGTTATTCCACTAAAAACCCGAGGTTGCACTCTCGTTGCCGTAGATGAAATATAAAGCCGAACCAAGTCGGTGTCCACCGATATAGTCATTGCATACGAATTGATCCTTCACGAATATCTCATAATTAGAGCCGGGTCATAATGTCTGTTATACCCCTCTAATTATTATATCTTAAGTACCATTGATTCTCTAATGAACGATTCATTCATAACTGTTATGAATATTAATCTTTCTATTCGTAATAGAAAGACTTGAGCGCTCTAATCGTTCAAGTACCGAATCAACCCTTAAGAGAGATATTCATCTACTTCTCGCAAGAAGGAGTGAATTCCATGTCTATGTAAAACGTTCCCAGCTACATAACAGACTATGCCCCCAAAGTACGTAGTTATTGGTTGGGATTGCTACACTAACCTCACCTTTGTAAATCAAAGGACATATCCCGCCATGCAGGAGTTCGTAGTACACTAAGGATTAAGATCAACCCATATATGACCATCAAGTAGATCGAAATGACTTTCTTTGTTTAACGGATATTATAAGAATGTCATTTCTATCTGGGTCCAATCCTATATGATCACATCATATAAGGTGCCTCCATTCTCATGTCTCTACATGGACGATCCGGATTAAGATCGCCATCCAAAAATAGAATGGACCGCAGCTATAGATAAACCACAAACAAAGTACCCGGTTTGTTGGCTCTTTATGGACTATTTAAGATTACTAACTTCCGACTTGAATCCTCTGGTGCATGACACTCATACACCAAGTCTGAAGGTACATAAGTAATCTATGGTATTTATGAAAATATATAATATGCGAAAATTAAACAAACAATTTGATAAATGAATAATGCATCATTTTATTTCTATGCAAAAGAAATCGTTTACATCTCATGTAGCTCTAGGGCATACATTCCAACACATGGGTCACTATTTATTCGAATCCTCTTCTCTCGATTCGCGTGCAACTGTGTACAGAAAGGAAAATCCATCACCGCCAACTTGTAGTACTCTACGAGAGCTTCGATTTGGTGGGTGGCTCAGGCCATGAAACGAAACGACGAGCCAGGATTGAACAACCCATTGTCGCATATTCTTCACGTCCTATCGCCGGATTTCGGCGTCCCATGGCTGGCCGCCGGCAGCTGGAGGATGGGGGAGCTCCGTCGCATCTTTCTGGGGTGGTGCGCCAGCCGGCGGTGGCCGGAGTATGGCCGACGCAAGCAAAGATCAGTGGAGAAAATTTTTGGGGGTGAGGGTGTGAATTGGAGAGATTTAGAAGCTTTGTCATTTTTGTGATTTCAGAAAACCTTGGGGTATTTATAGAAAACTTTATGAAAATTACAGTCTAACCCCGAAAATTTCATTTAGGTCCCTGTCATGGAATTTGCTAGAAATTTTACATATTTGAAGCCCTTCTAATGTAAACTTCGAAAAGTGTTCAACGCGAAAGTTGTTCATCTCGGAAAAATGAGACCGATGGTTCAAGAATCAGCTCAATCAGAGTTGATTTGAAAGTATTATATCTGAAACAATAATCTTTTACGTGTATAACGATAAAATCAGAAATCGCGTAACCGGTTTTCAGAACCACACATTTTCAAACGCGATGAAACTTCACTTAAAAATATTCTCACCTATTTTCCAACATATAAAGTCTAATTTTCGATTATCATCGCGTTCCAAATCCTTATCTATAGTTCGATAACTTTCCCGAACTGTTCCGAAAAACTCGGGATATTACAGTTCATTGCAATTTCAGTGTTAAAAATGGAAACAATATTGTAAAGGAAAAATTGCAATAAATTTTCTAGGTAATGAACATATGAAATTGTGATTATGTCAAAAGTAAGAGACAAATTGAGTGTTGAATGCAGGTTCTTTAACAACCATCAATCTATGAGTCAACGATTCACTAATCACCAGCCAAAAAATTTATTAGGTGTTGAAAGAGAATTCGATTACGGTGTTTTATTGGCTTTCTGGAACATATGATATTGATAGAATGGATGATGAGTCTCATATCATAAAGACACAGACACTAGATGTTTCATTGGTAGAAAGATATAGCGAACACGACCACAGAAATGTAAGATCACATGGTAATATTTTCTAAGGTCATTGATCTTCGTAATAATACATTAGTGTCGTCATATCCTCTGACCTGAGATCATATGATGACTTGTGCAATGATACTCATGGTTTACTATTATATCCTCATTTGACTATTCACGTCATTTGAATAAATGCTAGATGACCTTGAGCGATTGCCGTACGAAGTCACATATGCTGCAAAATGGGATCCGATAACATTGATAATAAAAGTTAGAGATGTTTCAAGAAAACTCAAAGCTGTGGATATAAGTCTTTGGCTAAAGCAGTCGATATCTTAGAGATATCAAATCCACAAGATAGAGTATAAAGATATGTCAAGTATAAGGATTTGACCTTACCATGATCCCAGACTCGATAAGAAATAAAAATATCAGAAGGAATGAGATGATATGTTCGAAGTGTATTCTAATAGGTTCATATGTTTTCCACTTCATTCATCGACTAGGGGTCATGACTTGCTGCTAGGTGATTACCAATGATCTATGGAATATCATAGAGATGAAATATTAAATAGTTAATATATTCTACTGCTACTCGATAATAAACCTAGGACGGTCACACAATATAGTTCCCGTCTATGTTACGAATTCAAGGATGTTTATTAAAAGTTAATAAATGATTATTTTGGCATTTTCTAATTGGATTAGGATAATCGAGATATTTCGTAAATATTAATTTGATTAATAAATTCGAATTATAAAATTAGATTTAATTGTTTAAATAGATATTTGATGTTTATATTAAATAAATTAAATTAAATTAAATGTAATTTTATTAATTATTAATTAAAATAAGTAAGTTAAATTAATTAATTAATAGTTAATTAATTATTGGGCCAAAATAATATTTATTCTATTGATCTTTAATTTAGTGGGCTAGCACCCCAATTAATTAGAGTCCTAATTAAGATTAAATATGGAAGTTTTTATTTAATTAGGATTTCTAATTTGATTAAGTATTCTAATTTATTTTGGAAATAATCTTTGAGAGACCAAATTTGATTTCTATAGATTTTGGATTATCCTTATTGTATATAGATACAATTAAAACAAGTCATATTCTTATATATATATATATAAGTAATTTTGATTGTTGTAGTTGATAAGAATATAAGTGTGTGTGTATACACACACATACACAAATATATATATTTTGATATATATGCAATTGAAGATTTATTATTCCAAAAAGATTTCAAAATCCTTGAAAAGAAAATGGTTTCTCAAAAGTGGGAACGATTTGTTCATAGAGGAGTGCTAGTGTGCCAACTAGAGGTGCAACGCTTGGTGCACTACTACAAGAGAGGAATCAATGAGGATATTTAAAAGGCTCTAGGAAATTATAAGCACATCAAGGTATATCTTATTATTAGCAAATACTATTTATATTGATAAATAAAATTTATTGTATGCATGTTGAAATTAATAGCGATTAATTTAATAGTATATTTGTTTATATCAACAACGATATTGTTAGGGTTGGTGCTCTGAGCGCCAATTTCTTATGTATTTCCCTGTAAATACTCTTGTATATATTTTATTAATGAATAAAATAAACAGTTTCTATAATATAAATTCTTTTATTATATGGTAAAGACGTAAATGACCATAAAATAATTGGTTATGATACAGTTGCAAAAGCGTCGCAACTGATATTGAGCAGTATCATAACTGTAAGTGTCCTAGACATTCCACAGGATCTCTAAGCGTGATTCGTGTGTGAATAAAATCAAAAATAAGTTGTGGAGGACTTATATTGATCGGTAGAGAAGTTTGAAACTTTCTTTGGATGTAGAAGCTCCAAGCTTTCTTTGTTGTTCTAAACTCATTAGTGAGTTTCCTTATCACCTTCAAGAGACTCCCAAGTGCTAGCTTGCTTGAAATTTTTGCAACAAAATTTTCTTTTGGGAAGAGAGGCTTACTGTTTTGTGTAAGAAAAGAGAGAAGATGAATAGTTCCCAACCTTCCAAAAGTTGTGTTTTCTTGTTTCAAAAATATGTGTTTATTGTGTGTTAAAGTTGCCTTTTAAATTGCTAACTACTTCCATCACCAATAGTGACTAGTGATGTAAGTCATGGATCCCACCCATTTAATTCCAAATCTAGTTGGCTTACACAACACACTTTGGGCCCGGTTCGTTTAATCCGACTAAACGAATTTCCGTCGCGATGTCATTAAATCCAATTTAATTAATTAATAATACCTCGCAAAATTATTACGAAAGTCACTTACGAATTAATTCCAAATTAATTCATTCGCTTGAATTAAAATCCAATTTTAATTCCGTATTGAAATACAATTTCAATTAATATATCCGATATTTAATTTTAGCCCAATTAAATAAATTAAATAGAAAAATCCAATTTAACTATTAAATTTATTTTCTCGATTAATTCCAAATTAATCGCGTTCTCTCTTCTACATGAATTAATCCCAGATTAATTCTTCACGCAATTAATCCCAGATTAATTTTCCCTTTGATAATTAATCCCAGATTAATTATTGCCGTAATTAATCCCAGATTAATTTTCTCCCTCAAAATTAATCCCAAATTAATTCTGTTTTCGTCAAATATCATCGGTGAATCTTTGGGAAGCGACCCAAGAGATCCCTGGATATGTTGACAGTAAATACGATCATCAGACTATCTGAACACGTCCGTACCCGGTACCACATTCTTACCGATTTATAAGACATGGTTGGCTTCTAGCCAAGCACCATGCCTACCAAATTCTCCATAAATATATTCAACATGGAATATATATAATATGTATCAGGCGTAATATACAAAGTATTTCGTAATTACGATCCAATATCAGATGTCACATGCTAAGCCTAAGGCTGGAATTGTGTCTGCCCCGTACGAAGCATATATCAGATCCCTGGAAACTAGTCTCTGTAATCGGATAATCATGACCTAGTCATATTATCCTGATAGTTGCAGCATTTAAGAGTACTAGTTCTGTATCCCTGCGTGATCATCATCACCATATGACTGAAGTGATACTTCCATCTTGACATCACATCCAATACACTACGATTCTCAGTATTCCCAGAAGAGGCGTACACAGAACCTGTTAAAGCTCCGGACGACCAAAACCAAAGTATATTGATTGTCGCAAGTATTAGCGATGCAAGTCTCAGGTTAAGACCACATACACCTACCCTGATTCGGATTCCCATAGACACATAGTCATACTACCAATGGGACTCCGAGGGGTCTATCCAGAGCGAAGCTGTTCCCGGTCCAACGGCTAACAGAACCTCCTATCACACTTGCATAAGTATCCAATACTTAAATATATGAGAACTATGCCGTTAAGCTTCCATAACGCGCACAAGTGTAATACTAACCTATTCTGCATTATCGATGTCCAGTCTCGATAATACTACGACTAGGGATATTTAATGATTAAACCTTTCGTAGATTAATATTGTCTCATATCTTATTAATCCGGTACTAATCATATGGACTTTTATCATTTATATATCCAAGTAATCCAATTACAAAATGATAAAAGAGCAATTTCCTTTGTCACATAGTTAATTTGTACAAGAACACCATGTTCTATACAAATAGTGATGCTATGGGTCATAATTGTCCAACAATCTCCCACTTGGCCTATAGCCAATCACTCAAGTGTCCAACACCTGAACTTTGTAAGGGTCGCTCAAACGTTTGCTGAGATATCGCTTTCGTCAGCGGATCTGCATGGTTATCATCTGAAACGATGTTTTCGATCTTTACATCGCCACGATGTGTGATCTCACGAATCAGATGAAACAATTCGAAGTACATACTTTGATCATTGATGAGACCGTAATTCCTTAGCCTACGCTGTAGCGCAGCTCAGCTACTAACAGAACTAATCCTAATCCAATTAGGAATTTTATAGATCCAAAATGCTTATTTTGATGCCTCAGCCGCAACAATGTATTCCGTTTTTGTTGTTGAATCGGCAACAATATCTTGCCTGGAAGATTTCCAGCTTAGTGTTCCGTTGTTCAAACAAAATATGTACCCTTATTGCGACTAACAATCGTCTTTATCGGTTTGGAAACTTGCATCGGTGAAACCAGTCACCTCAAGTTCTCATTCTCCATATACTAAGAAAGCATCTTTAACGTATAGGACAGTCATTGTCAGTGCGCTCCCACTAACCTTTTTATATACACAAGAATCATCATCGTTTTGAATGAAACCATATACCATTATGATCTTATCAAAATGTTGGTTCCAAGAATGCAATGCCTGCTTCAATCCATAAATGGATTGATTTAACTTGCAAACCTTGTTTGCATGTTTTGGCACAAAAAACCCGTCAGGCTGTTGTATATAAACATCCTCCAAAAGGTTTCCTTTAAGGAAAACGGTTTTGACGTCCATCTGCCATATTTCATAATCGAAATAAACAGCTATAGCAAGCATTATCTGAATGGATTTAATCATGGTAACGGGTAAAAGGTTTCGTCGTAATCGACACCATATTGATGACGATACCCTTTCGCTACAAGCCTAGCTTTGTACGTTTGTATGTTGCCAACCATGTATGTCTTCACTATGAAGACCCATTTGCTACCAATAGGCACAATGCCTTCTGGTACATCAACCAATATCCAAACTTGGTTGTATACATGGAATCCATTTCGGACTTCATGGCCTCTTGTCATAAAAGCGGAGTCAATACCTTGTATCACTTCCTCATACGTAGTCGGTTCATAATCCTCAATAAGATTGATATCTTCATGAGGTGAGATCAGAAACCCATACCTCTTAGGTTGTTTTCTGAATCTCTCCGACCTATGCGATTCTTGTGTATTAGAAGATTATGGAACAGTCTCATCCCTGGTGAATTGTTCATGTTCCGTAAGGGAATCGGTGCTAGGAATAGTATCACTCCGATTTTCATCGAGTTATACTTTCCTCCCACTTACCACTGCATTTAGGAATTCCTCGAAGGAAAATCGCATGGAGAGCAACAAATATTTTGTTCTCTAATGGGTTGTGGAAATAATATCCTTTGGTTTCCATAGGATAACCAATTACAAATAGGCACTTATCCGATTTGGGTTCTAGTTTGGCACCATCTAAACGTTTAACGTATGCCCAGCATCCCCAAATCTTCAAGAATGAGAAACCCAGTTTCTTTCCTGTCCATATTCCCTATGGAGTCTGTCCAACAGACTTTGACGGAACCTTATTGAAAATAAGTATTGCACTGTTCAATGCGTATCCCGTGAAGGAAATTGGTAGCTCAGTGCGACTCATCATTGACCTTACCATATCCAACAAAGTTCGGTTTCTCCGTTCGAACACACCACTTAATTGAGGTGTTCCGGGAGGAGTCCACCGTGAAAGAATACCATACTCTTTCAAGTAATCGAGAAAATCATTGCTCAAGTATCTTCACCACGGTCCGACCGCAATGTTTTAATACGTTTTTCGGTTTGTTTTTCTCTATTTCGTGTCAAAACTCTTTAAATTTATCAAAAGTTTTCGATTTATGTTTCATAAGATACACATAACCATAACGCGATGCAAAAGTACACCCGCAACGGGTTGAAAAAAATACATAGATGATGTTCCTAGTCAAACTAGGTACAAAATAAATGTCAATTTATATAATTACATGCCCCAATGGCAGATACAAAACATAGGTCCCAACAGCCAAAACAACGACTCTCATCCCGTTTCTGACTCGTAGGTCGATCTCATCTGAAGCCAGTATCTGCTAATCACCAGATCCTGCCCACCAGTGTATATGTGAGTACCACATCCAGAATCAAAAATCTAATTTTTAAAACCAGTAGTGGACACGTTTATTACAATAACAAACATACCTGAAGTTGGAGCCTTGCCCGCCTTCATTTCCTTCATGTCTGCCTTATCCATACGGCAGTCACACTTCTAGTGACCCCATTTGCCACAGTTTAGGCAGACATCTTGGGATATGTCCTTTGTCTTCCTAGAAGACTGTGACGATTTTGCCTTTGCCCTTTTTTTTCACATCCCCAGAAGCCTTCGGCCAAGCCTTGGCCTTCTGGGATGTCGAAGTAAGATGCGCCTTGCGCTTCTTGCCCTTTTGGAAGCTCTGGCTCTGCCTCATTGAGCATAGCCATAAACTCTCCAAGAGTTTTCTCTTGGTTTATTATGAACCCGCCCCAGCATTCAGGCAGAGACTGTAAGATCAAATCTATGAAAGTCTCGGCCTCGTAGGTAATGTCCAGCTAACCTAGCTGTTCGATGTCAGTAATCATCTGCGACACCTAGTGCTCGATAGATGTACCCTCTGACATACACGAGCGAAAGAGCTTCGTTTGCAATTCGTATTTCTAAGATCTAAGGTTAGATCTATGAAGATCCTTGATTTCAACATCATGATATAATGATCTAATCCTTAGTTCTGACGACAAAATTAAGGAGTCATTGCAGTAAACATAACAGATTGAGTGCTAAAGTTATCATCACGATGAGTCTTCCTATGCTCATGCTCTACTATTTACTCAACTCCGGGCTCAGGGCCCGAGAGGTTTCTCTATTCAATAGAGTAACTTCTCAGCTCCCAGGATTATCCTGAGGTTTCTCTATCCAATAGAGTAACTTCCCAACGATTTCGGGTACACTCAAAATGTAATGGTTACTATAGTCAAACTATTTAACCAATTATAAGTGGAGTAGTGTCTTGTACAGTCTAACTGTTCAAAGAAAGGAATAAAACAAATATTAGTCCAACTAATATATTTATAACGATGATAAATAAAATTAAAAGAGCGCGTTTAGCAAGTATTAAATGAAATTGCAAGTTTAATACTAGCCTCCCACTATTTTTCGGCGAGCCTTTAACCCTCTGTTGAGTACTCAGGAAACTCAGTTTCCTAGTAGGCTATGATCTCGTTAAATAACACACAACCTTGACTTTGGCCAACAAGTTGTATGAAACTTAACTAGGTAAATCTCTAAGATCAATTGGATCCCATCCAATTCCTAGATTTGGTAGGTGGACCTCCAAGTCCAAAACATATATCCAATATATTTCCTAACCTTTTCCTCTGAATCAACTAAGCCTTGGCTTTGGCTCAACAAGCTTAATGATTCTAGTTAAGCATGACCCACTGACAGTGGGAAAGCTTCGTAATCCACGTCGATGAATAAGAAGTGACCTTGACTTTCGCCAACAAGTCACAACCGCCCAAGACATGCGATATGGAACAAATCTTTCGTGGTTCAAATACATCCACGATGGACATTGATCTTGACTTTGGCCAAAAAACCAATGTCAATCTTGGATGTTGAGAGAGAACCACTCAATGGAAGGAAAACACTTAATATTAAAGTGAGGATTTTTCGCTTAAATTGGCAACCAATTTATTATCTTTGATTAAGTCTCATCATACACCCTTAAACATGCATTCTAAAAGCATAATAAGGCGCGATAAAATTAATAATGATATGCGGATGGATATATAATACAATTTGTTCCTAGAACAAATCATTCTCTCTTTCATCTCTCCCGCTAGCACTTTACATACTTCTACCCAATTATATAACACTAAAAGAAACCTCATTTGTATTGAGGGGAATTGGTGAGAAAAGAAATACAAAGAGATAAAGAGGTGAAAGGCTGGACACGCAGGTCCAATTTAATAAATAAGTACCATAAATACAACAGTTTCCAAAATTGCCCCCACCTAACTAATATCAATCTAATATACATTATTTATACAAATACATCCAAGTATTCACACAAAACATGTTATTCAATAAATCTAATCCAATTAATTAATCTTTGAATTAATGACCATCCAATGTTCATACAATGATTTGATTTGCACGAGTCCAACTCGTTTAAGAATAAATACTCAAAGTATGTATTCTTGAATTATATCGAACTATAATTTTTAAATCCAATTCAAATTGTATCCAATACTAATTCGTGTTTAATTCCAAATTAAATAATTACACTTATAATAGTGCCTTTTAGACTTGGATTCCAAATCCAATCTTCATGGGTCTCAAAGGCCCAATTAGTATCCAATATTATTCAATTAAAGTCCAATGAGCTTTCAATTAATTCTTTAGGCATGGGCTTTGGCCATTATGGATCCAACCCAAAAGCCAAAGCCTAATTAGGAATCACCCTTTGTCCAAAAATTAATTTTTGGCCCATTAGGCCCAATTACATTTTAAAAGGCTCAAAAATCATATTTGAACTTTATGGAAATGGTTTTAGGCCCAATTGGATCCAACCCAATTGTCCAAAACCAAACTTGGCCCAACCAAGCCCATTAGCCCAAATATAACAAATTAAATTAATACATTATTCCAAATTACATATTAATCCAATTCAAGTGTAATTAACATAATTAATCAACTAATCTAATGTTTCCAAAACACTAATTAATCCAATTAATCATCCTCATTAATTCCAATTCATGTCCAACACAAATTGAAGCAAAATAAATTCTATAACATGCTTAGGCTCACAGCAATGGCAAAGAAATTATCATGCAATTTGATTTCAATCTAATTAAATCAACATTTAACATACATTTCATGCCAACAACACATCCAATTGCTAATTTTCAAAAAATCACCATAAGCACTTACTAGGGTACATTCGGCCATGTCAAAGGAATTGGGGATTTTTTATCCAATTAATTTTTCTCAAATCCTAAGATGCACAAATCCAATTCATCATCATCCAAACATAACCACACAAACAATTTAGGTAAATCAAGGTCCAAGCAAAAAATCCCAAATTAAAGTCATGAACCCTATAATTCAAATCATGCTTAGATCTCGCTCTGATACCATTGTAAGTGTCCTAGACATTCCACAGGATCTCTAAGCATGATTCGTGTGTGAATAAAATAAAAAATAAGTTGCGGAGGACTTAAATTGATCGGTAGAGAAGTTCAGAACTTTCTTTGGATGTAGAAGCTCCAAGCTTTCTTTGTTGTTCCAAACTCATGGGTGAGTTTCCCTATCACCTTCAAGAGACTCCCAAGTGCTAGCTTGCTTGAAATTTTTGCAACAAAAATTTCTTCTAAGAAGAGAGGCTCACGGTTTTGTGTAAGAAAAGAGAGAGGAGAAGATGATAGTTCCCAACCTTCCAAAAGTTTGGTTTTTGTTTGTTTCAAAAACATGTGTTTATTGTGTGTTAAAGTTGCCTTTTAAATTGCCAACTACTTCCATCACCAATAGTGACTAGTGATGTAAGTCATGGTCCCACCTATTTAATTCCAAATCTAGTTGGCTTACACAACACACTTTGGGCCAGGTTCATTTAATCCGACTAAACGAATTTCCATCGCGACGTAATTAAATCCAATTTAATTAAATAATAATGCCTCACAAAATTATTACAAAAGTCGCTTACGAATTAATTCCAAATTAATTTGTTCGTTTGAATTAAAATCCAATTTTAATTTTGTATTGAAATCCAATTTTAATTAATATATCTGATATATAATTTTAGCCCAATTAAATAAATTAAATAGAAAAATCCAATTTAACTATTAAATTTATTTTCCCGATTAATTCCAAATTAATCGCGTTCTCTCTTCTACACGAATTAATCACAGATTAATTCTTAACGCAATTAATCCCAGATTAATTTTCCATTTGATAATTAATCACAGATTAATTATTTCCGTAATTAATCCCAGATTAATTTTCTCTCTCATAATTAATCCCAGATTAATTCTGTTCGAGTCAAATGTCATCGGTGAATCTTTGGGAAGCGACCCAAGAGATCCCTGGATATGTTGGTAGTAAATACGGTCATCGGACTATCCGAACACGTGCGTACCCGGTACCACATTCTTACCGATTTACAAGACATGGTCAGCTTCTAGCAAAGCAACATACCTACCCAATTCTCCAGAAATATATTCAACATTGAATATATATAATCTGTATCAGGCATAGTATACAAAGTATTGCGTAATTACGATCCAGTATCGGATGTCACATGCTAGGCCTAGGGCTGGAATTATGTCTGCCCCAAACGAAGCGTATATCGGATCACTAGCAACTAGTCTCTGTAATCGAATAATCATGACCTAGTCAATTATCCCGATAACTGTAGCATTTAAGAGTACTAGTTATGTATCCCTGCGTGATCATCATCACCATATAACTGAAGTGATACGTCCATTTTGACATCAAATCCAATACACTACGATTCTCAGTATACCCATAAGAGGCGTACACAGAACCTGTTAAAGCTCCGGACGACCAAAACCAAAGTATATTGATTGTCGCAAGTATTAGCGATGCAAGTCTCAGTTTAAGACTACATACACCTACCCTGATTCAGATTCCATAGACACATAGTCATACTACCAATGGGACTCCGAGGGGTCTATCCAGAGTGAAGCTGTTCCCGGTCTAACGGCTAACAGAACCTCCTATCACACTTGTATAAGTATCCAATATTTAAATATATGAGAACTATGCCGTTAAACTTCCATAACGCGCACAAGTGTAATACTAGCCTATTCCGTATTATCGATGTCCAGTCTCGATAATACTATGACTAGAGATATTTAATGATTAAACCTTTCGTGGATTAATACTGTCTCATATCTTATTAATCTGGTACTAATCATATGGACTTTTATCATTTATATATCTAAGTAATCCAATTATCAAATGATAAAAGAGCAATTTCATTTGTCACATAGTTAATTTGTATAAGAACACCATGTTCTTTACAAATAGTGATGTTATGTGTCTTAATTATCCAACAATAACATTGTCATTCTTTAATTATTCCTGGTCAAGGTTTACAATTACTGGGTCAGTAAGTAAACCTGCTGAGACCGGTACGTGTCGTATATTGAAATGTTGGATTCTAATGGTTTCTCAATGAACCATGAGTCTCGAAATACTCATATAGACACGTAAGTTTTTATATCGGATAAACACTGAACGACTCACTGAAGATTCTTAATAGATGGTACACCAACGTCAATAAGAATCTTCTCGGGTTGAGTGAGCATAGTGATCCTTCAACTTGAGATACCACTGTGGATGTATGAGGTATCTTCCACACTTTAATGGCAGTCACGCCACCGATCTATTTAGATCAGACATCCGCTTGTTCGTTGGGTGTGGACTGATCCTCAAGATATCCTGTGCGTATTAAGATATGATCCGTCAGTTCTGTGTACAGAGCATAAGTATCCATTTCTGAATTAGCAATCTTTTAAATCCATGGGCCCGTGGTACACTGTAGAAATCAATTCTAAGTGTTATTTAAGAGATTGCTAATAGAGTCATCGACGGGATTATAGCTAAAGAGATTTGACATTTATATCTATATCTCTGGATAATCGGGATACCTGTGACGGAAGGACTATACGTATGCAGTGACCTCGACTTGCATGGTTTAGAGATTTTATCCGTGTTCGTCATAATTTACGAGTGGTTAGATTATTGACAAGAAATTGGATTTCATGACGGATATGCCTGAACCTAGAAAGTCTCACTAATGAGATATACTCGTAGGGAACTAGGGTAACTTTTATAAATAACACTGATTATTTATAAGTCGTTTAACGGTTAAACGAAGATACATGCGTTTGAGATCTTTCGGCCATTTATTAATGTCGAATTGTGATATTTGACATTTATTTTTAATATATGTATTTTGATTATTTAATGTAAATATAATACATATATTTATGATATTTGTATTTAATTATTTGATTATTCAAATGTTGAATAATTAAATTAATTAAATAATAAATATCTTTTACTTTTAAAGTAAGTTAAATGGCAATTTTTGATTGGATTTTTTTACCAATTTTGATTGGTTTTAAATGGCATGATTTAACTGGATTATTTTTTATAAACATCAAATTGTTTGATGATTTATTACCATAAATTTTTATTAAATCATTTTCCAATTAATTAATGAAATAAAAATAAAACACTTGGCTTGTATTTTTTTGCCAATTTTCGGTCATTTGGGAAAAAAATATAAAAGCCATCCTTTTCATTTTTGTTTCATAATTTCAAGAACCTTAATATCAAAATACAAAGAAAGATAAAGAGAAAAGGTTAAGGAAGAAAAAGCTTGGAAAATCAAAGTTTTTAATAAGTTTTTCTTACTTTTTCCTTCATAAAATTTGTTTCTTTCATACTAGGCTTCAACATGTGTAGCTTAGTTTCTTCTCTACTCTTTTTTTAATGTATTTTGGTGGTTGGAAGCTTGATAGAAAGATGTAAGCATGTATGAATTCAAAGAATACTTATTAGGTGTAATAAAGTTGTTGCCATTCTATAATTACTTAACCACTCATAAATGACCTAGAATTGTTCTGGAGTTGTTTCATGATGGTGAGACTTGTTTGCTGTTGTGGGAATTGAATTAAAGTGTTGAATTTAATTAATTTGGTGTTAATTTGTCAATTTTTGAAATTGTAAAATTAGGGTTCATAACCCACTCAAAATTTGGGGCTTTTCATATATGTGATATAATTTGATGTATATATGATGTATATTAAATTTGAGAATTTTTGGATTTGATCTTGACATGTTTTGAACAAAAAGGACCAAATTGTAAATTCTTGAAAATATGGGGACCATTCAACAATTTCTGGAAAATCAGTTTCTTTGAGTTGAAAATTGTATTTTCATGTATTAGACATGTATAAATCATTTTGGAATTGATTTAAAATCAATTAGAATTGTATTTGACAATTTAGGACTAAAATGACAAAAATACAAAGTTTTGGGGCCAAACGGCAATTACTGAAAAATCTGATTTTTGGGTAAACATTTCAAGTTTTAATTACCCAAGAAAAATTATTGAAATCAGAAAAAATTTTGATTTTCCGCGTTTCGCTGCGTTTACCCGAATTGCCACCCAAAACCCCAACAAAAAATGGTCTCAGAGCAGGTCTGAACCTGAACACATGATATGAATATACCTTTAAATTCAATATTTAATTATATTCTTAATTTATACATGCTTGTATTTTATTTAATTTGATTAAATTAAATACGTAACATCTTTGCGGAAAAATCCCTAAATGATAAGGTTTTAATAGTAATATGTATTGGATGCATATTTCTTGGTCCATATTGTCAATACGGTTTGTGGATATTTGTTCTATGGCTGCATCTGAGATCGTGCCAAAGCAGTGAGGGTGTAGTTGGTAGAAATTTATCCATACCGGATGTATATGTGATACTAGATAAGTTCAAGCGAAAGCGGAAATTCTGAATGTGCCGAAGCTGCCAGGACTACGCAAGTATCTTGAATTTATCATTGACAAGTTTAACCTTGGTACGCCTCCTTGTGATCGTGCCAAAGCTGTCACAACGAGAAACGACCAGGACCGGAACCCAGGAGTCACTATTGAGTGATTGACAATGAATTGTCTACATAATGAATATACGTAGGTGATGAGCGGAAAATATATCAATATTTACCGCCCCTTTTACTTAATATTTTGTTTAGTTTCTCGGGTTTGATGAACGTTTTGATATGTTTTATTTTATTTTGCAGATAAAATAATATCGGGACTCAATGAAATCATTTAGGACGAAATGTGGATCAAATAAGGGCAATTATTGGACTTGATATATTAATTTTGGAGATTGGAAACTTGAAAGGGCGTTTTTGACGAAGTGCAGTTTTGGAAATTCCAGTTTTGCGGATCTGTCGTATTTTGGGCATAACTGTTTACTCAGATATCGGATTGAGCTGATTCAAGTTCCAGATTAAAGAAGACTCAAAGATCTACAACTTTGAAAGAGAACATATTTTCGAATTCTGATGAGTTCATGACCGAAATTGATGAACCATCCAGAAGTGTGTGGAGTGTAATTATTGAAAGTCATTATCAATCATTTTCAAAGCAAAATATTAATTAATTAATAATTAATAAAAATTATCAAATCAACACCAAACAAGATAAGCAATTAGTGGAGCAATTATGGATTTGGTGGAGTAATTAGTGGAGAAATTAATAATGGATTTGGTGGAGAATTTGATGGATGATTTGATGGTGGCAAAATTTTGCCTATAAATACCAAGCCATTTCATTTGTAAAATTCATACTTTCTTCTTTGAAATTCTTAATGAATAAATAAGAAGATTGTATCTAGTTTGTTTATTTTTAGTTTTCAGTAATTAATTTTCAGTTTCGCACTTTCTTTTCTTTACTTTTCAGTTTTTACTTTCCGCAATTTACTTTTACGCACAATACTTTTCTTTCTTTAATTTTTCTGTTTTTACTTTTCAGTAATGAGGAGGTAACCTCCCCAGCTAGGGTGAAAGGTAATTCTTTTACTATAGCGGTCGGTTGGTAATTAATCTAAATAGCAATAGTAAAAGAATTACCTTTCACCCTAGCTGGGGAGGTTACCTCCTCATTACTGAAAAGTAAAAACAGAAAAATTAAAGAAAGAAAAGTACTGTGCGTAAAAGTAAATTGCGGAAAGTAAAAACTGAAAAGTAAAGAAAAGAAAGTGCGAAACTGAAAATTAATTACTGAAAACTAAAAATAAACAAACTAGATACAATCTTCTTATTTATTCATTAAGAATTTCAAAGAAGAAAGTATGAATTTTACAAATGAAATGGCTTGGTATTTATAGGCAAAATTTTGCCACCATCAAATCATCCATCAAATTCTCCACCAAATCCATTATTAATTTCTCCACTAATTACTCCACCAAATCCATAATTGCTCCACTAATTGCTTATCTTGTTTGGTGTTGATTTGATAATTTTTATTAATTATTAATTAATTAATATTTTGCTTTGAAAATGATTGATAATGACTTTCAATAATTACACTCCACACACTTCTGGATGGTTCATCAATTTCGGTCATGAACTCATCAGAATTCGAAAATATGTTCTCTTTCAAAGTTGTAGATCTTTGAGTCTTCTTTAATCTGGAACTTGAATCAGCTCAATCCGATATCTGAGTAAACAGTTATGCCCAAAATACACAGATGCGCAAAACTGGAATTTCCAAAACTGCACTTCGTCAAAAACGCCCTTTCAAGTTTCCAATCTCCAAAATTAATATATCAAGTCCAATAATTGCCCTTATTTGATCCACATTTCGTCCTAAATGATTTCATTGAGTCCCGATATTATTTTATCTGCAAAATAAAATAAAACATATCAAAACGTTCATCAAACCCGAGAAACTAAACAAAATATTAAGTAAAAGGGGCGGTAAATATTGATATATTTTCCGCTCATCACACCCCCAAACCTAACATTTTGCTAGTCCTCGAGCAAAACAACAAAATAAAATACAAGAAACAATTAAAATTAAACTAAGCCACTTTCGTAGGGATCACGGTTGCATTTAGCGTATGCAACAAGCCTTTAAACCCCTAGGTGTCCCTAATGGACGAGTTGTAGTCTCGTGAGGGTTTACAGCAATGATACCCACAAACATTTTACAAAAGTAAAAAGGTAGTAAAACTAATGCACACAAAAGCAAAAAGACAAGCGAAAAGAGAATAAAATGTTAGTGACTAATCAGGTGAAACTTTTACTCCAAGTTACTAGTTATTTTGTTTCATTCTAAATTACCGAATAGGTAATTCTCCGATTATTTTTACCATTCTTCATATACACAGCCAACAAAATATTAATCAACTCATTTTTGCCCACAACAGTCATAAGTGCAGTTGATAAGAGAGTAATATTTTTGTCCTAAAGTTCTATGAGATTTAACACCTTTTTGCAGCAATGGAATAATTTTTCTGATTTTCTGATTTTTTCTTTGATTTTTCACTATTTTTTATTTATATACAATATCTTCCATCTATGTAACGAGCGTTGGGTCGGTGGCTCCCAAACCAGTTGGCTTTAGGGCACCAGGTGTTAAGACACCCCTACGGACTTAATTACTCAGACTTCAGATATATATATTTTTGCAGCATCTTTGATCCATGTAACGAGCTTTGGGCCAATGACTCCCAAACCAGTTGGTTTTAGGGCACTAGGTGTTAAAACACCCTTACAGACTTAATAACCCGGATCTCAGACGTTTTTTTTTTTTTTTTTTTTTTTTTACTCCATTGTTTTTTTTAGATGCTTTCTCCAATTAAACTAGAGCACTGAATATTACAAACTTTTCAATTTTAGCTCACGACCGTATGTTACTATGCATATTGATAATATCTGTCAACTGAGCATATAAAGATTCATTTTAGTCAGTTTTATGGAGAATTCACAAATTAAATAATTTAAAATGAAATAAACAAAAATTAACTTGTTTCAAAATAGGTTTGAGATACGTATCAGGAGTGGAAACTCCTTACTCAGCTATCTTTTACCAATTTCACCTTTTTAGTTAAAAATAAAAAACAAAAACGCAAAATATTTTTGTAATTTTTGAAAAATTTCTAATTTTTTTGTATTTTTCGAAAAATTTTGGACTAAAAATAAAAATAACATACAAACTAAAAACAAGGTACTAATCAACTAATTTTCTCCCCCAAACCTAAATGAGACATTGTCCTCAATGTCTTAAACAGTAATAGGAGAGTTAAGAAGGTCGTACCTGGTTAGCTGAAATCTACAGGAAATTAAAGGTTAAGATCCAGATTAATTCGACGCCTCTTACCACGATCGTCCTCGGACCAATTTATCTTTGAAAGGATAGGGTCAACTTGTGGTTCATAGGCTATGAGTTGGTCTATTAGATCCGGAGCATTTCTGGCAGTGAAGATGAGTTCTTTCAAAGGTTTTGACACGAACCCATTTCTCCGAGCATCATCAAGAAACACACAAAGAAAATCATAAAATCCATCAACGTTAAACAGCCCAATGGTTTCTGGTGTATGTTCAGGTTCGCCCAAGATAATACTATAAAAATTTCCTCCAATGTACCCAAGCCACCTGGCAAAGCAATAAAAGCATCAGCACGGTTAATCATTTCTACCAGTCGTTCAGACATACCTGGCACGATCAATTCCTCTCCGTTTGGGATCCAATAAGATTTGCCTCTGCCAAGGGTTTTGGAATGATTCCCAAAACATGACTGCCTCCTTCCTGTACAGCCTTTGAAACGATCCCCATAAGTCCAAGATTTCCTCCGCCGTATATTAAGTGCATATTCCTTGCTGCTAAGACTCGACCCAATTCCTGTGCTGCCTCTACGTATTGTGGTTTAGTACCAACACTAGTACCGCAAAACACACAGATGTTTTCAACTCGTCTTCTTGAAGTGGCTTCCATTTTTTTTTTTCAACTCTGGATGCCTTCAAAAGTGCAATGACGGGTGAATTTATAGTACCTGAAAAAGGGTGAGTAATAATAGCACTAGTATCTTCCAAAGGAAGCTTTGTTAGCTAAACAACAAATGAAATCGTGAAAGGTCAAAAAGTCTGGATCCTGTCTACGAAAATAAAGATAATTACAACAGAAAAGCAAATCAAAGCAATAATTAAGGCAACGGAATTGTGTACGCAATACGCCACTCGCTCGTATATAAATTCATTAGGATGTGTCTCAAGATTTCATTCCTTACTCAGCCATCTAATGAATTGTTTCTTTTCTTTGATTGCGAAACACAATTCCTTCTGTCTAAAAATGCTCCGTTTGTGCTTTCCCTACAAAAATAACACACAAAATAAAAAAGTTCACACAAAATATGAAAACAAATATTACAACAAATTGCATGGGTTGCCTCCCTGCTAGCGCTAAATTTTTCGTCTTCAGCCAGACGTGACTGAAATTCATCTGTTATGGAGGTTTCAATGTCGTTTTAGATGTCCGATCAAAAACAATCCCGTGAGCGTTGCTTTTGAAGGGTCTCTTCCAACAGTAAGGTGGCAAAAATAGTTTTGTCTCATTCAGTGCTCGTGTCACCTTTTTGATTCTTGTTACTCCAGTGGTTCCTGCAAAGAAAGAAAGAAAATCAGGAGGTCTTATATGGTGCTTGACTTGGAATGGAAGTTCCATTCTTTCAAGCTTCTGGGTGATATCTTTAGATTGTACTCCCCAAAACAGCGATGTTTCTCCTGAATGTTCTGGATCTTTATTAAGGTCAGACATTTGCTCCTCCATTTGCTCTACTTCTTGTTCCACCTTTTCTTCATAGATGAATTGTAAAATTTTTATATTCAGCTCTTCATCTGTCATCTGTGAAATACATGCTTCAAAATTGTCAACCAGAGGATGCAAAGATGTTTCTGACATTTAGTCTTCATCCTCTAATATGACTGGAATGGATGGTTCAGATAGATCTTCTTCAAACATCATGGTAAAGCATGCTCCAAGATCTTCATTTTGAGGATTGAATGTTTGATCCTCCGTTGTTGGTGCAGTTGGTACAAATAGATCAGCTTCATCCTCGTCAGAATCTGAATAATAGAAGTCAAATTGAGACTTTACCGGTTCGGGTTCCTGAACTGATACCTCTGGTTGTTGATACTGCTCAGCCTCCTCCTCTGTTGAAGTGTCTTTGTGGATTTCTGGGTACTTGAAGGCTTCATCATTGTCATCTGAAACTGGTTCTTGAGGTATGTAGTTCTGGTTTTCTGTTAATTGTCTCATTTGATCTGTCATCCTCTGAATGAATTCTGATTGTCTCTGAATACTTTCAAGTTGCTTCAGGCTTGTTTCAAGCATTGTATCCAACTTTTCGTCTTGTTTCTTGGAAAATATTTTGAGCATATCAATCAATTGTTCTTCCTCTGATGGTTCTGGTTTTTGTTGAGGATAGTAGGTGGATGGTGGATAAGATGGAAAGTATGATGGTTCTGTGAAATATGTTGGCTTTTGATAGTTCTGCCACTCTGAAAGGTATATACATTGATCGCTCGGTTGGTTACTATCACATCTCCCCATTTCGTTCTGTTGAGCAAATGTAAAATTGCTTGGTTCTGGCATCCAGTGATAATTGTTGGGCTGGACAACAGGCCTCAGAAAACTGGACTGTTGCTCCCAGATGTGGGGTGTATCTTCTTGTAAAGCTCGTAATCTCTCAGTCTCCCAATAAAGTTCCATTTTTTTCAATCACCTGAAAATAAAAGAAAGAAATAAAAATTACAAATAAAAATAAAGAAAATTAGATACAAGTAAATTGGATAGTTTCAAAATTAACAACTCAAGAAATATAAGTCCCCGGCAACGGCGCCAAAAACTTGACCGGCGTAAACACACACGTATAACGCAAGCGCACGTATCGTTCAAGTAGTATAAAAATATCGATCCCACGAGGACTTAATTCCTACTGTTGTTATTAATTATTGAATCTATTTATTTACAAATATCTAATTAAATAGAGAAGAGAATGATTGTTTGATTGATTGAATGTGGTTTTGCACAATAAATAAATAAATAAAAAGACAAAAGAAAATACTAAGGAAAATAACAAAAGACACAAAGATCTAGGGTTGTAATTTCTTTTAATATCATTTTAAAGATGAAGTGGTTATCTTACAGTTGGGTAATATATTGATTTATTAACCTGGAACACTAAATTATGTAAAAGCCTCTTCGATGGTCAACTACAAATATCCAGTATAACTCAATTGAACCATATGTCTATGTCGACCAAATTACCTGGATTCATTAAGATTAAGTTCCAATTATGGCTACCCCCGCCCGACAGGTATATTCCTATCCTGTAAGGAAATCTATTAAAGGGTTATCTATCCTCAAGGAAGATCGTGGGCTATTGAGTCTAAGGCTGAAACCTAAAATCCCTATGTCTAGTTCATTTTAGATTTACCAGATCAATTTTATTAATGGCCAATTAATGAAAAAGCATTAAGATTAAGACTCAATAAATAAATCTTTATATTACCCAAACTATAATTTAACCCCTTATAAACCGGTGATATTAAAAGTCATCACAACCCTAGATAAATAATTTAGTTACAACACATAACTAGGGCTAGTAAAAACTTGAAAAAAAAGACATAAAGTAAAAATGCGGTAAAGTAAATACTGAAAAGTAAATTACAATAAAATAAAATGCTAAGGTAAAAGGAATTACTTTTACTACTACTAATTTAGATATCTCCCATAATAATATATAAACTTGTGATAACATTACCAACCAGCCATATAGGCGATAACCTGATTAAGTCAAATTAAGTCCAACCGGCCATTAAGGCGGTAAAAAGATTTGTCCATGAACCTGCCATATAGGCGGTAAGAAAGTTTAATTACCAACCGACCAATCTGGCGGTATCCTTGATTAGTCAGGTTAAAACCAGATTAAAATGAATTACCAACCGACCAATATAGCGGTATCCTTTTTAAGTCAATATTTTAAATAGTGAATATATTATATTTAAGGGAGATTAATCTAAATAGCAATAGTAAAAGAATTACCTTTCACCCTAGCTGGGGAGGTTACCTCCTCATTACTGAAAAGTAAAAACAGAAAAATAAAGAAAGAAAAGTACTGTGCGTAAAAGTAAATTGCGGAAAGTAAAAACTGAAAAGTAAAGAAAAGAAAGTGCGAAACTGAAAATTAATTACTGAAAACTAAAAATAAACAAACTAGATACAATCTTCTTATTTATTCATTAAGAATTTCAAAGAAGAAGTATGAATTTTACAAATGAAATGGCTTGGTATTTATAGGCAAAATTTTGCCACCATCAAATCATCCATCAAATTCTCCACCAAATCCATTATTAATTTCTCCACTAATTACTCCACCAATCCATAATTGCTCCACTAATTGCTTATCTTGTTTGGTGTTGATTTGATAATTTTTATTAATTATTAATTAATTAATATTTTGCTTTGAAAATGATTGATAATGACTTTCAATAATTATACTCCACACACTTCTGGATGGTTCATCAATTTCGGTCATGAACTCATCAGAATTCGAAAATATGTTCTCTTTCAAAGTTGTAGATCTTTGAGTCTTCTTTAATCTGGAACTTGAATCAGCTCAATCCGATATCTGAGTAAACAGTTATGCCCAAAATACGACAGATCCGCAAAACTGGAATTTCCAAAACTGCACTTCGTCAAAAACGCCCTTTCAAGTTTCCAATCTCCAAAATTAATATATCAAGTCCAATAATTGCCCTTATTTGATCCACATTTCGTCCTAAATGATTTCATTGAGTCCCGATATTATTTTATCTGCAAAATAAAATAAAACATATCAAAACGTTCATCAAACCCGAGAAACTAAACAAAATATTAAGTAAAAGGGGCGGTAAATATTGATATATTTTCTGCTCATCAGTAGGCGAGATCGTGCCAAAGCTGTGAGCTAAAATATATTCATGGGATCCACCTTTCGCTATTAAATTTAATTTGATTAGTTGTTTGTTTGCATTCTATTTGGGGATTACAGTATTGCATGTAATAGTGGGATGGGCATTTTTAGATTAAAAATCCATGATCTATTTATGCTTTGTTTATTTTTTATTATGTGAAATTGTTTAGTCTGCTAACCGTTTTTCGCTATCTATATGATAGATTTGCGATGGCGGCACCTGCTTCTAATCCTTTACTCGTACACTTGATACGAACAAGCTTAAAGGCGCCAAAAACTTTACAAATTGGGACTTGGATCTGAGAATTGTTCTTGGGTCTGAGCAAATAGAATATGTGTTAGAAGGTATGTTGCCACTTGCCATAGCAGATGATGCAACACCAGAGGAACATGAGACTCTCCAAAAGTGGGGAGATGATGATAGAAGAGTCAAATCATATATTCTCAGTTCCTTGGCACCAGATCTTAAGAGGCAATATTTTGTATTGCCTGACGCATATACTATGATGATGCGACTGCGAGAGTCCTTTATGAACCAAGAACATGTTTCGATTCATAAAATTGCAATGGAATTATTCCATGCAAAACTGGAAGAGAGACAGGCTGTGAGCCCTGACGTGCTTCATCTGATTGATTTGATCGAACAATTGTGGCGCTATAATTTCCCTCTCAATGGCATTTTAGGACGAAGTGTCATACTTAGATCTCTTCCACCATCATATCACCAATTTGTGATCTATTTCAATATGAATGGTATTAGCTGTTCTTATCAGGAGCTACATAAGATGTTGCAAACTGCAGAGGAAGATTTAAGGAAGAGAGTGCCGACTCGTCCTCCGAAACCCACTAGTCTTCCTGCTTCCTCCAAATCTAAACAGAAAGGGAAGAAGAAGAAATGTAAGAAAAAGAAGGGTACAAATCTTCCACCACAGGGTAAGATAGCTAAACCGAAGAGAGCTGCCGAAGATAAATGCCACCACTGCAGCAAGATCGACCATTGGAAGAGGAACTGTCCTGATTACCTGGCCCAGATCAAAAAGGAAAGAGCATCTACTTCAGGCACTTTTATTTTTCCCATTATTGATATCTCATTAGCTTGTGAAGCTACGTCGTACAGTTGGATTTTGGATTCTGCTTGTCCAATTCACATTTGCAATTCGTTGCAAGTGATGAAGAAAGTAGACGGCTAAAATCTGGGGAGATGCAGTTGCATTTCGGGAGTGGCGACTCTCTGGATGCAGTTGTTGTGGGCTTATGTAAGATTCTCATACCCAGTGGGAGCCTTTTGTTGTATGACTGCTTTTTTATACCGGGATATGTTGTGAACATTGTGTCACCTTTTATATTAGATATTGAAGGATATAATGTAAATATTAAGAATCGTTCTTTACATTTATATGATAAATATAATGTTCAGATCCTTGTTTGTCCAAATGAGCATGGTCATTACATTTTGCATACCTCACAAGATATCTTTAATGCTGGAATTAATAAACGTAAAGTATATGATATAAATAAGACTGAACTGTGGCATATGAGGTTGGGTCATATAGGCATGAAACGCCTAACCCAGTTGGTTAGGAATGGTTTGATACAAGATCTTACCATTGAACCTTATCTAACTTGTGAATCTTGCATTCGGGGTAAAATGACCAAAGCCTCATTTTCAGGTGTAGGACACCGAGCCGATGACTTATTGGAACTAATACATTCTGATGTATGTGGTCCCATGAGTCACACTGTTCACAGTGGTTTTTCATACTTCGTTACCTTTACCGATGATCTGTCACAGTATGATTATGTTTATTTGATGAAACAGAAATCGGAAACCTTTGAAAAGTTCAAAGAATTTCGAAATGAAGTAGAAAAATAAACTGGTAAATATATTAAATGTCTTCGATCTGATAGAGGCGGTGAATATATGAGTGGTGAGTTCACTGATTATTTAAAGGAGAATGGAATTCTCACTCAATATACTCCTCCGAGAACTCCACGGCACAATGGAGTGTCCAAAAGGAGAAATCAGACTTTATTGGGTATGGTTCGATCGATGTTGAGTTTTACAGATTTTCCCTATTACTTATGGGGATATGCTCTTTTAACTGCTGCTCATCTTTTGAATAAGATTCATTCAAAGGCTGTTCCTACGACTCCGTATCAGATATGGATCGGTAGGAAAATGAATCTTAATTATGTTAAGATTTGGGGCTGTCCTGCCTATGTCAGGATGGCTCAGCAAGATAAGCTTTCACCTCGAGGGCAAAAGTTTAAGTTTGTTAGATATCATTCAAATACAAAAAGATATTTTTTTCTATGATACAGAGCATTGAAATGTGTTCATAGCTCGCTTCATAAAATTTCTAGAGGTAGAATTTTTGTCTAAAGGAAGTGATCATAGACAGGTTTAACTTGATGAAGTACAACATGGAATCAACGAACCATTAGAGGAACCTGAAGTTCAAATAGATGAAGAGCCTTCAACACACACACTCCGTAGGCCCCAAAGGGTGTCTAGACCTCATGAACGCTTGTATTTGATACAAGAAAAGAGTCTAGATGTTCTCTTAGTCGAAGAGACTGACCCTTATACCTATAGAGAAGCGATGTTGGACATCGACTCCGTGAAGTGGCAAGAGGCCATGAAATCAGAGTTAGAATCTATGCATCAGAATCAAGTTTGGGACTTGGTTCCGCTTCCTAAAGGAATTGTTCCTATCGGTAGTAAATGGGTTTGCAAAAGGAAGCGTGGGCCTGACGGAAAGGTTGAACCCCTTAAGGCCAAACTGATAGTTAAAGGTTACACGCAGCGACCTGGTGTCGACTACGATGAAACTTTTTCTCCAGTTGCGATTCTAAAGTCTATAAAGATTTTATTGTTTATTGCTGCTTACCATGATTATGAGATTTGGAAAATGGATGTCAAAACGGTTTTTATAAATGGGTTTCTTGATGAAAAAATCTATATGGAACAGCCGAAGGGTTTTGTATCCAGCGAAACCTCAGACATGGTTTGTAAGATTAAGAAATCCATTTATGGACTTAAGCAAGCTTCGAGAAGTTAGAATATTCGATTCGATGAGATTATTAGATTGTCTGGTTTTCTCAAGAATATGGAAGAATCATGTGTATACCACAAGGCCAGTGGGAGTATGATAGTATTTTTGGTTCTCTTTGTCGATGACATCCTAATCATTGGGAATGATATAGGAATGATGCAAGACGTCAAAGCTTACCTCTGTAAGAATTTCTCCCTGAAAGACTTGGGTGAAGCTTTTTATATCTTGAGTATAAAGCTCTATAGGGATAGAGAAATGAAGCTTATTGGGTTATCCCAATCAACGTACATAGATAAGATATTCTAACAGTATAATTTTGCTAACTGTAAGATAAAAATATATCGTTCAGACAAGTCATTCATCTTTCGAAGAAGATGTGTCCTCAAACAGAAGATTAGAATGTCTAATCAGCCTTATGCTTCATGTTTGGGTAGCATTATGTATGCCATGTTATGTATGAGGCCTGATATTAGCTATGTGGTTAGTGTAACCAGTAGATATCAGTCCAATCCAGGAAATGACCATTGGATGGCCGTTAAACATATCTTGAAGTATCTTAAAGGTACTAAGGATAAGTTTATCATATATGGAGGAAATGAACTGCAGGTTGCAAATACCCAGTGTAACCCAATTAATCATATGTCTATGTCAACCAAGTTACCTGAATTCATTAAGAATAAGTTCCAATTGTGGTTACCCCCGCCCGAAAGGTATATGTCTATCCTGTAAGGAAATCTATTAAAGGGTTATCTATCCTCAAGGAAGATCGTGGGCTATTATGTCTAAGGCTGAAACCTTAAATTCCTTTGTCAAGTTTATTTTAAGTTTACCTGATCAATCTTATTAATGGCGAGTTAAAAAGAAGCATTAACCTTAAGACTTAATAAATAAACCTTTATATTACCCAAACTATAAAATAACCTCTTATAAACAGGTGATATTGGAATTCATCACAACCCCAGATAATGGACTTAGTTACGACACATATCTAAGCTAATAAAAGCTTAAATAAAGTAAATGACATAAAGTAAATGCTGGAAATTAAATAAAGTAAATGCTGGAAGTAAATGCTGAAAAGTAAATGCTGGAAATTTAAAAATGTAAACGTAAAATAAAAGAAAATGCTATGGTTAGAGGATCTACTTTTATTACTACTATTTTAGATATCTCCCTTATTATAATATATTAATTTTGCGTGATATTACCAACCCACCATATAGGCGGTATCCTGATTAAGTCAAATTAATAAATAATTCCAACCGACCATACAGGCGGTATCCAGTTTAGTCAGGTTAAAACCAATTTCAATAAGTCTAACCGACCATAAGGCAGTATCCTCATTAAGTCAGGTTTTAAATAATTATTATATCATAATTAAAGGAGATTAATCTAAATATTAGTAATAAAAACTTAACCTTTCACCCCAGCAATGGGGAGTTACCTCCTCATTGCTGAAAAGTAAATATTGAAAAGTAAATAGCAGAAAGTAAATTGGGTAAAGTAAATAAAATTAAATGTTGAAAAATAAAGACTGAAAAGTAAATAAAAGAAAGTGCAAATGCAAAAATTAAATACTGAAAGTTGTAAATAAACAAACAAGATACAATCTTCAGAGTATTATTAAGGAATCCCTTAGAAGAAAGTATGAATTACAAATGAAAATTCGGCCTCAATTTATAGAGAAATTTTCGCTTCACGCGTCGCGACGCGACAACCCTTGCGCGTCTCGACGCGAGGTTGATCTTCAACATGTGGCTTGTGGCTTCTTGAGATGGTGACACGTGGCACGACTTGAATTATTATCTCAATAATTGGCTCGGCGTCGCGACGCGTTAGGCTTCTTGCTTTGCGACGCTGATGTCATCATGATGTAAGGAATGTCGTGTTCTGTCGGCAGTATGTGATAGTGACACATGGCACGACGCCTGTTAGCAAATTTCCTGTGATGTTGACACGTGGCAGGCGCACGTTAGCAGATTCGGTGCACGTTAGCAGACAACGCATTTTAGCAAAACGACATATTTTAGCAAAACGACGCATTTTAGGAAAATGACGCATTTTAGCAGGAAATTTATATTTTTGCCCTTTTTGTCCGTTTCCACTGTTTTGGCCCTGAATTGCCTCCAGAGAGTCTTGTTATTTTATTTATCTACAAAATAACACAAAACACATCAAAATATTCACAAAACTCAAGAAACTATTCAAAATATTAAGTCAAAGGAGTGGGAAATAATGATCTATTTACCACTCATCACACCCCCAAACCTAACATTTTGCTAGTCCTCGAGAAAAAAAAATAACATAAAATAACATAAACATCTTTAAAATAAAATTAAACTAAGCCACTTTCGTAGAGATAACGGTTGTATTTAGCCTATGCAACAAGCCTTTAAACCCCTAGGTGTCCCTAGTGGACGAGGTGTAGTCTCGTGAGGGCTTACAGTGACGATACCCACAAACGTCAATATAAAACTAATGCACACAAAAGTAAAAAGACAAGAGAAAAGAGAATAAACAAGTTAGTGACTAAACATGTGAAACTTCTTTTCCAAGTTAAGAGTTGTTTTCTTTCTTTCTAAATTACCGAATAAGTAAATTCTCCGCTTGTTCTTACCATTCTCCATACAAACAGCTAACAAGGTATTAATCAAGTCATTATGCCCACAATATTCACAAGTGTAGTTGAAAATGAGTAATATTTTTGTCAGAATTCACACCTCTTTTAAGCAATGGAATATTTTTATGATTTTTTTTAATTTATATACAATATCTTCCATCCATGTTACGAGCTTTGGGTCAGTGACTCCCAAACCAGTTGGCTTTAGGGCACTAGGTGTTAAGACACCCCTACGAACTTAATTACTCAGATTTCAGACATATATATTTTTTGCAACATGTTCCATCCATGTAGCGAGCATTGGGTCAGTGGCTCCCAAACCAGTTGGTTTTAGGGCACTAGGTGTTAAAACACCCCTACAGACTTAATAACTCGGATTTCAGACGTTTTTTTTATTTTTATTTTTATTTTTAATTTTTTATCCCATTGTTTTTTTAGATGCTTCCTCCAATTAAACTACAACACTGAATATGACAAACTTTTCAATTACAACTCATCTCCATATGTTTCTATGCATGTTGATAATACCTATCAACTGAGCATATGAAGATCCATTTTAATCAATTTTATTGATAATTCACAAATTAAGTAATTCAAACTGAAATAAACAGAAATTAACTTGTTACGAAATAGGTTGAGATACGTCTTAGGAGTGGAAATTCCTTACACAGTTATCTCACACCAATTTCACCTGATTAATCAAATTAAAAACACAAAAACACAAAATATTTTTTAATTTTTGTCAATTTTTTTTTAATTTTTTTGAAATTTTTTTTTTAAAATTTTAGACTAGAAATAAAAACACAAAATATAAACAAGATACTAATCAACTATTCCCCTCCCCCAAACTTAAATGAGACATTGTCCCAAATGTCTTAAAAAGTAGTAGAAAAGTTTAGAAGATAATACCTGGTTAGCTGAAATTCTACATTTAAAAGGAAAATTAAAGGTTAAGATCCAGATTTATCCGACGCTTCTTACCCCGATCATTATCGGACCAATTTATCTTGGAAAAGATAAGGTCAATTTGTGGTTCAAAGGCTAAAATTTGGTCAATTAAATCTGGGGCAGTTCTGGCAGTGAATATGAGATCTTTTACAGGTTTTGACACAAACCCATTTCTCCGGGCATCATCAAGAAATACACAAATAAAATCATAAAATTCATCATCATTAAACAGTCCAATCGGTTTCTGGTGTATGTTCAAGTTCACCCAAGATAGTATTGTAAAAATTTCCTCCATTGTACCCAAGCCACTTGGCAAATCAATAAAAGCATCAGCACGATTAATCATTTCCACTAGTCACTCAGACATACCTGGCACGATCAGTTCCTCTCTATTTGATGGTCCAATAAGATTCGCCTCTACCAAGGGTTTTGGGATGATTCCCAAGACTTGATTGCCTCATTCATGTATAGTCATTGAAACGATCCCCATTAGTCCAAGATTGCCACCGTCATATACTAAGTGCATATTCCTTTCAGCTATAACTCGACCCAATGAACACATATTGAATTCTTCCGTAGAACTCTTACTTAGAACCAACACTAGTACCGTAGAACACACATATATTAACAACTCGTCTTCTAGAAGTGGCTTCTATTTTTGTTTCTCAACGCTGGATGACTTCAAGAGTGTAATAATGAGTTGAATTTATAATACCTGAAAAAGGTGAGTAATAATATCACTAGTACCTGCCATATGACAATTATTAGTTAAACAGTAAAATAAATCGTGAAAGTAAAAAGGTTTGGATTCTGTCAGAGAAAAATAAAAGAAGATACCAAAACAAATCACAATTATTAGTACAAAACAAAGAAAATAATATTTACAAGAAAGTAACGGCTTGAATGACATCTATGCATCAGGGACAAGCTTCACATCCAATTTTCTTATAAATTGGCAAACATGGTCTTTTAAAGTCAGATTCTCGAGACTAAACTGTTGTGTTTCCTTTCGGAACTGTGTATATAACATGTGAATTACATGATGCACATATCCACTGGAATGCGTCTCATGAGTCTTAGATATGTCATCCAAAGACTCCTTACTCAAGCCATCCCTAATGAATTTAATTTTATCTTCACGATTATCAGACACCATTCCTAAATAACGACAATGAGTATTACATGTCATACGAGCACATTTATAGCAAACACCCATTATTTTAGCTCTTCTTTTTTTAGCATAGGTACTTCTTCCTAAACCAGGTAGATATGAAACAAAAGAGTCAGAGGACTCACCTACCAATCGGACCCGTGTTTCAATAATCCAACGAATGTCATTAGGAATACCTTTGATCATCAGAAGTCTCATCCGTTCCAAGCGAGCTTTGTAGACTTTCATCAGAGAAATTTGAGGGAGAGAAGGAAATTACTTGTGAAAATTTACGAGAACTTCTTCCATCCTGAAATGTGACTTTACCTACACAAATTAAATATACAAAAATAAAACACACCAAATCACAATATATACACAAATTGCATGGGTTGCCTCCCTGCTAGTGTTAAGTCTAACGTCGTCAGCTAGGCATGACTACCCGAATGTTAGGCTGGATCTGAAAGTGTGACACTTTCTTTTTGTCACTCAAATGATTCTCCCCAGTAGTGCTTGACACATTGACTATTAACTTTGAATGTTTCGTTGGTGTTGGGATCAAGTAACTCGACAGCTCCATATGGTAAAACCTGAGTGATCATAAATGGATCTGACCACCTTGATTTCAACTTTCCAGGGAAAAGTTTCAACCTTGAATTGTATAACAACACCTGCTGCCTTGGTTCCAAATGTCTGTGCACTATTTTTCGATCATGCCATTTCTTGGTATTTTCTTTGTATAGTTTGGCATTCTCATAAGCCTATAGGCAAAATTCCTCCAATTCGTTAAGTTGGTGGAGTCGATTCTCTCATGCTGCTTGTGGATCAAGATTTAACTTCTTCAGTGCCCAGTACGTCTTGTGTTCAAGCTCCACTGGCAGATGACACACTTTCCCAAACACCATTCGATATGGGGACATACCAATGGGTGTCTTGTAAGCTTTCTGGTAGGCCCATAATGCGTCATCTAGTTTTGTAGACCTGTCCCTCCTTGTTGATCCAACGGTTCTCTCCAAGATTCTTTTGATCTCCATGTTTGAAACTTCAACTTGTCCATTTAACTATGGATGGTAGGCTGTGGCAACTTTATGAGTAACTTCGTATTTGGACAGGAGTGCATCGAAGTATCTATTGCAGAAATATGTGCCACAATCACTGATAATTGCCCGAGGTGTTCCAAAGCGAGTGAAAATATACTTTTTAAAGAATTTTATCACCACTTTTGAATCATTTGATGGCAGTGCAATTGCTTCAACCTATTTAGAGACATAGTCTACTGCAACTAGTATGTACAGGTTTCCGAATGATGGAATAAAGGGTCCCATAAAATCAATCCCCCATACATCAAATATCTCCACTTCTAGAATATTTTGCAAGGGTCCTTCATTTCTCATCGAAATATTTCCCGTTCTCTGGCATCTGTCACATTGAAAAGCAAATAAGTAAGCATCTTTAAAAAGAGTAGGCCAGAACAAACCTGATTGTAGGACTTTGGCTGAAGTGTCCGCCGTAAGGTGATGAATGACAATGCTACATGAAACTATTGACCTCCTCCTGTGGAACACATCATCTTAGTAATTGATCAACACAGTGTTTGAACAGGTACGACTCATCCCATACATAGTGCTTGACTTCTTTGAAGAATTTCTTCCATTGATGAGTTGTCCATTCCAACGGCCATTTTCCCGATACTATGTAGTTGACATAGTCAACATACCAAGGAACATCGTGTTGTTTCATGGCGAATATCTATTCATCTGGAAAAATTTCTTTGATTGTGAGTTCTTTGACAGCTATTTCTCCATTTTTGAGTCTTGATAAGTGATCTGCCACTTGGTTTTCTGTCCATTTCCTGTGTCGGATCTCCACATCAAATTCTTGTAGTAGAAGTATCCAACAGATCAATCTGGGTTTGGCAACTTTCTTCGCGATCAGATATTTGATTTCTGAATGATCTGTGTAGACCACCACTTTGGGACCCAGCAGATAAGAGCGAAATTTATCAAAAATGAACACAACTGCAAGCAACTCTTTTTTAGTGGTTGTGTAGTTGAGTTGAGATTCATTTAGAGTTCTGCTGGAGTAGTAAATGGTGTGGAAAATTTTTTCTTTGCGTTGTCCCAAAACTGCACCTACAGCAAAATCACTAGCATCCCACATCACCTCAAATGGAAGGGTCTAGTCTGGTGCTACTATGATGGGGGCAGAGACCAGCTTCTGTTTCAAGATTTCAAAAACTTCATGGCATTCTTTGGTGAAGTTGAAAGGCACATCTTTCTCCAGAAGATTGCACAGAGGTTTAGCAATCTTTGAGAAGTCTTTGATAAATCTCATGTAAAAGCCTGTGTGTCCGAGAAAACTCTGAATCCCTTTAACAGATGTTGGTGGAGGTAATTTTTCAATTGTTTCGATCTTTGCTTTGTCTACCTCGATTCCCTTTTGTGTGATTCGATGTCCCAGGACGATGCCTTCCTGCACCATTAAGTGGCATTTCTCCCAGTTGAGTACAAGGTTTGTATCTTCAGACCTTTGTGACACTTGTTCCAGATTTTATGAGCAGTGGTCAAACGAGTCTCCAAACACAGAGAAATCATCCATGAAAACCTCCATACTTTGTTCCAGCATGTTTGAGAAGATGGCCATCATGCAACGTTGAAATATTGCAGGAGCATTACATAGTCCAAATGGCATTCTGCGGAAAGCAAAAGTACCATACGGACATGTAAAAGTGGTTTTCTCCTGATCTTCTGGGGCGATGGCAATCTTATTGTACCCCAAGTATCCGTCCAGAAAACAATAGAATTAATGTCCCGCCAGTTTGTCTAGCATCTAGTCAATGAATGGCAGCGGAAAATGATATTTCCTAGTTGCTTTGTTCAGCTTCCGGTAGTCCATGCATACTCTCCATCCAGTCACCGTTCTTGTTGAAATCAGCTCGTTCTTTTCATTTGTGACTACGGTAATTCCTCATTTCTTTGGTACACATTGTATAGGACTCACCCAAGTGCTGTCAGAGATGGGGTAGATGATTCCGACATCCAATCATTTGATGATTTCTTTCTTCACGACCTCCTTCTTGATTGGATTTAGTCTCCGTTGATGCTCCACTGTGGGTTTGTACTCGTCATTCATCAGAATTTTATGCATGCAAAATGATGGACTAATACCTCAAATGTCTGTTATAGTCCAGCCAATGGCTTTCTTGTGTTCTCGTAACACTCTCATCAACTTTTCTTCCTGCTCCAATGTTAGCGAATAAGAAATAATCACAGGTAATTCAGAAGAGTTTCCTAAGAATGTATACCTGAAATGGCTCGGTAGTAGCTTTAGCTCCAACTGTGGTGGTTCTTCAATTGAGGGCTTGATTCGTTCCTTCTTCGGTAGTTCCAGACTTTCCACATGTGGTGTCGATTTGAAGCGAAATGGTTTGTCAAGATAATTGATACATTCCATAGTTTCAGCATCTAGCTCACTGTCAGTCATATTGGTGATGCAAGCTTCAAGTTTATCCGTGGGAAATGGATCAGTATCCTGAATGATACTATCTACAACATCAATTCTGAAACATTCATCCTTCTTTTCATCACTCGGGAATTTCACGGCTTTGAAAACATTGAAGGTAACTTCTTGGTCATGTACTTTCATGGTTAATTCTCCTTTTTATACATCAATAACAGTTCGACCTGTATCCAAGAATGGTCTCCCCAGGATGATAGGTACATCTTTGTCTTCCGCCATGTCAAGGATAATGAAATCTTATGGGAGAATAAGTTTTTCAACTTTGACCAGCACATCTTCTACTACACCTCTCAGAAATGCGAGCATTCTATCAGCAAGTTGTAGAGAGACTGAGGTGGGCATTGCTTCTTCAATTTTTAGTTTCCTGTAAATCGAAAAAGGCATCAAATTAACACTTGTACCTAAATCACATAAAGCTTTACCGATATAATGTTCTCCAATGGTGCATTGAGACAGTGAAACTGCCAGGATCTTTCAACTTTGGGGGAAATTTCCTCTAAATGATGGCGATGCATTCTTCTGTTAATGCTAATGTCTCGTAGTCTCCCTATCTCTATTTTCGTGAAAGAATATATTTCATGAATTTGACATAGGTGGGCATTTCTTCCAACGCTTCTGCAAATGGAATGTTGATATACAGTTTTTTGAACACCTACAGGAATCGAGCAAACTGTTTGTCCAGTTTTTTTTTTTCTGGAGACGATGTGGAAAATGTGAAGGTAGAGTGATTCTTTCTTGATCTTTTCCCTTTGCTTTTTTTCCTCCATCTGTGGAACTGCATCTTTTGGAATTTTTTTAATGGATGCCTTGATTCCAACATCTTTGTTGATTTCAGTACCGCTTTTCAAAGTAATGGCTTGACATTGCTCATTCCCTCAGTTCCTTGGATTTGGTTCTGTGTTGCTAGGAAGGTTACCTGGCGGTCTGTAACTCTGAGCATTGGACAGTTGTCCAATTTGATTCTCCAGTGCTTTAATAGAAGCAGATTGGCTCTGAAACATAGCATCATATTTTTTTAACTGAGCTAGCACTTCTGCTATTCCTGGTTCTTTTTCATGCTTCTGGCCTTTGTTTTGCTGTTGGAATCCAGGTGGTGGATAGTTCTTTTGCCACGAATTTTTACTCCATGCGAAATTGGGATGTTTCCTCCACCCTGGGTTTTAGGTGTTGGAATATGGATTGTTCCCCTGTCTATTGAAATTGTTGACATAATTCACCATCTCTTCATGTTGGTTTGTCTCTGGTGCTCCTCCATATGGTGAACTTGTGGATCCAGCATTACCTTGCATGCTAAGAGTTTCCATGAATTTACATATTGATCCAGCTTGGCATTCACTGCTGTGTTGGCTCCAACTTCATAAATTCCAGCAATTCTTTGGATCATGCTCATTTCTGTTGGCCACAATGAAGTGTTGTTGGCCATTTCTTCAGGTCTGATCTTCTCTTTTTGCCATTAAAGCACCTCCAGCAGCAGCATCAATTGTGGTTCTCATTATTCCAGAAAGTCCATTATAGAATGTTTGAACTTGTAGCCACTTTGCAATCTCATGGTGAGGACATTTTCTGAGTAAATCTTTGTACCTTTCCCAAGCTTCGCAGATGGATTCTGAGTCATGTTGCACAAAGGATGTAATGACATTCCTCAGTTTTGCAGTTCTGGCTGGTGGAAAGTACTTTGCAAGGAATTTGGTGGTTAGAGTGTTCCAAGTTGTGATAGAACCTGTTGGTAGTGAATGTAGCCAAGCTTTAGCTCTGCCTTTCAAGGAATATGGAAAAACACAGTCTCATTGCTTCTTCAGCTGCTCGGTTGTAGTTGAAAGTGCCACAAACTTCCAGGAAGTTGCTGATGTGGGCATTAAGATATTCAGTTGCATTCCCCTCAAACTGTACTGACTGTTGAATCATCTGAATGCATGTTTTGATGTTACACACATTTGCTGGTAAGGGAGGAAGTACAATACACGAAATGAAGCCGTCAACCACCGGAATGGTTCTATCTCGAATGGGAATTGGTGGTGCAACTTCCAAAGGTTCAGGTTCCATGTTGACTAATGCTTCTTGGCCTTCTCACATTTCTTTTCGCAACTGTCTGATGGTTTTTTCAATTTCTGGGTCAAGCGGTCGGATTTCAAAGCTTCTGGTTCGTCTCATATAGTGTCTGAGAACCTGAAACAAAAGAAAACAAAAATAATGAGTAAAAATAAATTAGACACAGGTAAATGTATCTAACCCTAAAACTAATGGTAAAAGATAAATAAGTCCCTGGTAACGGTGCCAAAAACTTAACCGGCGTAATCACACGCGTATGACGCAAGCGCACGTATCGTTCAAGTAGTATAAAAAGTATCGATCCCACGAGGACTTAATACATAAGCTATTAATTTATGAAGCAAATTGTTACAAGTATCTAATGGGTTGATTGTTTGATTGGATGGTGACTTTAAACTTAAAACAAGTACATAATATTGTGCGAAAGTAAATTGATGAAAATTCAATACTATAAAACTATCCAGGGTTGTGAATCTTTCCAATATCTTTAAAAAATGAAGTGGTTATCTTACGTTTGTGTAATATATTGGTTTACTAACCTGGAAAATGAATTTATGCAAAAGCTTCTGTCGATGGTCAGATAAAAATACCCAGTGTAACCCAATTAATCATATGTCTATGTCAACCAAGTTACCTGAATTCATTAAGAATAAGTTCCAATTGTGGTTACCCCCGCCCGACAGGTATATGTCTATCATGTAAGGAAATCTATTAAAGGGTTATCTATCCTCAAGGAAGATCGTGGGCTATTAAGTCTAAAGCTGAAACCTTAAATTCCTTTGTCAAGTTTATTTTAAGTTTACCTGATCAATCTTATTAATGGCTAGTTAACAAGAAGCATTAAGCTTAAGACTTAATAAATAAACCTTTATATTACCCAAACTATAAAATAACCTCTTATAAACCGGTGATATCGGAATTCATCACAACCCCATATAATGGACTTAGTTACGACACATATCTAAGGCTAATAAAAGCTTAAATTAAGTAAATGACATAAAGTAAATGCTGGAAGTAAATGCTGGAAGTAAATGCTGAAAAGTAAATGCTAGAAATTTGAAAATATAAAAGTACAATAAAAGAAAATGATAGGGTTAAAGGATCTACTTTTATTACTACTATTTTAGATATCTCCTTTATTATAATATATTAACTTTGCGTGATATTACCAACCGACCATATAGGCGGTATCCTGATTAAGTCAAATTAATAATTAATTCCAACTGAACATACGGGCGGTATCCAGTTTAGTCAGGTTAAAACCAATTTCATTAAGTCCAACCGACCATAAGGCGGTATCCTTATTAAGTCAGGTTGTAAGTAATTATTATATTATAATTAATGGAGATTAATCTAAATATTAGTAATAAAAGCTTAACCTTTCACCCCAGCAAGGGGGAGTTACCTCCTCATTGCTGAAAAGTAAATACTGAAAAATAAATAACAGAAAGTAAATTACGTAAAGTAAATAAAATTAAATGCTGAAAAGTAAAGACTGAAAAGTAAATAAAAGAAAGTGCAAATGCAAAAATTAAATACTGAAAGCTGTAAATAAATAAACAAAATACAATCTTCAGAGTATTATTAAGGAATCCTTAGAAGAAAGTATGAATTACAAATGAAAATTTGGCCTCAATTTATAGAGAAATTTTAGCTTCACGCTTCGCGTTGCGACAACCCTTGCGCATCGCGACGCGCGGTTGATCTTCAACATGTGGCTTGTGTCTTCTTGAGATGGTGACATGTGGCACGACTTGAATTATTATCTCAATAATTGGCTCGGTGTCGCGATGTGTAAGGCTTCTTGCGTCGCGACGCTGACGCCATCATGATGTAAGCAATGACGTGTTCTATCGGCAGCATGTGATGGTGACACGTGACACGGTGCATGTTAGCAGATTTCCTGTGATGTTGACACGTGACAGGTGCACGTTAGCAGATTCAACGCACGTTAGCAGATATCGCATTTTAGCAAAATGACGCATTTAAGCAAAATGCCGTATTTTATCAGGAAATTTACATTTTTGCCCTTTTTGTCCGTTTTCCACTGTTTTGGCCCTCAATTGCCTCCAGTGAGTCTTGTTATTTTATTTATCTACAAAATAACACAAAACACATCAAAATATTTACAAAACTCAGGAAACTATTCAAAATATTAAGTCAAATGAGTGGGAAATAGTGATATATTTACCACTCATCACAGGTTAATGGGTATACGGATTCTGATTTCCAATCGGATCCCGATGATAGAAATGTTGGACAATTATGACCCATAGCGTCACTATTTGTAAAAGACATTGTGGTTTTTGAACAAATTAACTATGTGACAATGGAAATTACTATTTTATCATTTCGTAATTTTATTACTTTAATATATAAATGATAAAAGTCCTTATGATTAGTTCCGGATTATAAGATATGAGACAGTATCAATCCACGAAGGTTTAATCATTAAATATCCTTAGTCATAGTATTATTGAGACTGGACATCGATAATGCAGAATAGACTAGTATTGCACTTGTGCGCGTTGTGGAAGCATAACGACATAGTTCTCATATATTTAAGTATTGGATACTTATGCAGGTGTGATATGAGGTTGTGTTTACCGATGGTACGGGAACATCTTCGCTCTGGATAAACCCCTCAGAATCCCATTGGTAGTATGACTATGTGTCTATGGGAATCTGAATCAGGGTAGATGTATTTGGTCTTAACCTGAGACTTGCATCGCTAATACTTGCAACAATCAATACACTTTGATTTTGGTCGTCCGAGGCTTTAACAGGTTATGTGTACGCCTCTTCAGGGTTTATTGAGAATCGTAGTGTATTAGGTGTGATGTCAAGATGGAAGTATCACTTTAGTCATATGGAGATGATGATCACGCAGGGATACAGAACTGGTACTCTATTATGTTGCAACTATCAGGATAATATGACAAGGTCATGATTATCCGATTAAAGAGACTAGTTGCTTGTGATCCGATATATGCTTCGTATGAGGCAGACACTATTCCAGCCTCAGGCCTTACATGTGACATCCGATATTGGATCACAATACGCAATACTACGTATACTACGCCTGACAAAGATTATGTATTCCTTAAAGAATATTTCTGGAGAATTGGGTAGGCACGGTGCTTTGCTAGAAGCCAACCATGTCTTGTAAATCGGTAAGAACGTGGTACCGGGTACGCACGAATTCGGATAGTCCGATAACCGGATTTACAGCCGACATATCCAGGGATCTCATGGGTCGCTTCCTGAAGATGCACCAATGACGTATGACTCGAACAAAATTAATATGGGATTAATTATAAGAGAGAGAAAATTAATCTAGGATTAATTGCGGGAAAAAATTTAACTGAGATAAAATTCGATTAGAAGAGATAGAACGATGAATTTGGAATTAATCGATAAAATAATATATTCGATATATTAAATGAAATTAGATTTCATAACGGAATTAAAATTGGATTTTAATTCGGGCGAACAAATTAATTTAGAATTAATTCGCGAGCGACTTTAATAGTAATTTTGCTAGGCACTAATTATTTAATTTAATTTAATTTAATTAAATTAATCATAACAGAAAATTTTTGTTAATTCGGAATTAACGAACCCGAGCCCGATATGTGTTTTGCAGGCTACTCAGATTTTGAATTAAGTGGGGCCCACATCAAGTCACATCACTAGTCAAACACTTACCTTTATAGTGATGGAAGTTAGTAGTGGTTGTTTGCTTGAAAAACACATTACCTTATTTTATTTTAATTTGGTGAATGACTAATACCAACTTTGATTTGGTATATGGAAATTTTTTATTTTAGAAATCAATTACACAAATTGAAAAACTCATCTCTCTCTCCCTCCCATTCCCTCCATTGCCGTGACCTTCCTCTCCAAGAAGAAATTTTTGTTGCAATTTTTTCTTCAAGCTAGCACTTCCAATGAGTCATTCAATGTGTTAGGGAAACTTTCCCATTGAGTTTGGAATTCAAGAATCAAAGCTTGGAGCTCAACATACTATTTCAAAGGATTCAAAGTTTTGAACTTTCCTACATCCAAGAAATGGACCAAAGTGAGTATATTTTCCGATATCTTACTTTGTGTATTCACATATTTTATGCTTAAATAGATCCTTGGCATGTTCTCAGAGAACCTAACAATGGTATCATGAGCCAAATTAAGCATGAAATATATTAGGGTTCATAATCTTGAATTTGGGTATTTTTCCTTGGAGCATGATTTTGTCAAATTGATTGTTTGAGTATGCTTAGATTATGATAACTTAGAGTTATGCATGATTAATTTTGAAAAAAAATTGATTAGATAATTTTTCCCTATTTTGGTTGGCTTGGCCGAATACTTAGAGCCCTTTTGTCATGGTGATTTTTTTGAGTTTTAGACCATTTAATGTGTTTAAAATGCATGAGTATATTGATTTGTGATTTAATTGGATTGAAATCAAAATCAGATATAAAATGCCTAAATTGCCGTGAGCATTAAGAAGCATGTTATGGTTGATTTTGCTTCAATTGTGTTAGACATGAATTGAAAATGATAAAGCATGATTAATTAATTAAATTGGTGTTTTGGAAATGTTAATTTAACTAATTAATTATGGCTATACAATTTAATTAAATAAAATTGTGATATTTGGAATATTGAAATTTAATTAATTAGGCTTTAATTTCGAATTGGGCTAAAATTGTTATATTTGGGCCTAACGGGCTTGGTTGGGCCAAGTTGGTTTAGAATAATTGGATTGGATCCAAATTGGGACTAAAACCATTCCATGAAGTCCAAATATAATAAATGGACCTTTTAAATTTAATTGGCCTAATGGGCCGAAATTAATTTTATGGCAAATAGGGTGATTCCTTTATTGGGCCTTGGTATTTGGGTTTGACCCATATGAGCCAAAGCTCATGCCTTATGAATTAATTAAAGGCCCATTGGACTTTAATTAAATTGACATTGGATGTTAATTGGGCCTTTGAGACCCATTAAGATTGGATTTAGAATCTAAGTCTAAAATGCGCATTATAAAGTGTAATTATTTAATTTGGAATTAAATATGAATTAGTATTGAATACAAATTAAATTGGATTTAAAATTGTAGTTCGATATAATTCAAGAATTCGCACTTTGAGTACTTATTCTTAAACGAGTTGGACTCGCGTAAATCAAATCTTTGTTTGAACATTGGATGATCACTTAATTCAAAGATTAATTAATTGGATTAGATTGATTGAATAACATGCTTTGTGTGAATACATGGATGTATTGTGTGAATAATGTATATCAGATGGATATTAGATGGGTAAGGGTAATTTTGGAAATTGTTGTAATAAATTTAGAATTTATTATATTGGACCTGCGTGTCCAGCCTTTATCTCTTGACTCTTTGTAATTCTCTTCTCACCAATTCCCCTCAATGTTAATGAGGTTTCTTTATTGTATTATGTAATTGGGTAGAAGTTAGAATAGTGCTAGCCAGGGAGAGGAAATGAAGTAATTTGTTCTAGGAACAATTTTTTATGTATCCATCTGCATATCATTATTATTTTATTTTTCGCCTTATTATGCTTTTAGAATGCATGCTTAAGAGTGTATGATGAGACCTAATCAAAGATAATAAATTGGTTGCCAATTTACGCGAAAAACCCTCAAACAAATATTAAGCGATTTCCTTCCATTGAGTGGTTATTTTTTAAGATCCAAGATTGGCATTGGTTTGTTGGCCAAATTCAAGATCAATGTCCATCACGGATGTGTTTGAACCATAAAAGCTTTGTTCCATATCGCATCTCTTGGGCAAGTTGTGATTTGTTGGCCAAAGTCAAGGTCACTTATTGTTCATCGACATGGATTACGAAGTTTTCCAAAGTCAATGGGTCCCGCTTAACTGGAATCATTAAGCTTGTTGAGCCAAAGCCAAGGCTTAGTTGATTCAGAGGAAAAGGTTATGAAAATATATTGGATATATTGACATATACATTGTATATTTGTTTCGGACTTGGAGGTCCACCTACCGGATCTAGGAATTGGATGAGATCCAATTGATCTTAGAGATTTACCTAGTTAAATATCATACAGCTTATTGGCCAAAGTCAAGGTTGTGTGTTATTTAACGGGATCCTAGCCCACTAGGAAACTAGGTTTCCCGAGTACTCAACAGAGGGTTAGGGCTCGTCGAAAAATAGTGGGAGGCCAGTATTGAATTTGTAATTTCATTTAAATACTTGGCATTACACGCTTTCAAATTATTTCGTCATTTTATGTATTTATTAGTTGGACTAATATTTTATTATTTTCTTGTAACAGTTGGACTGTACCCAAAAATCGTTAATTGAATAATTAGACTATTGCAATTAAGATGGCGGGAAAGATCAACGATAGGGACATTATCATGGGTGAAAATGTCTTTAATGGTGTGAACTTTCCTAACTGGGATATGAACCTCAGGATTATCCTGAGGGCCGAGAAGATGCTCTCTATACAATAGAGTGACCTCTCGGGCCTAAGCCCAGAATTGACCAGCTGCTTGAGCTTGAGCTTTGGAAGACTCATAGCGATGACAACTCAACTACTCAATCCGTCATGCTCGCTGCAATGACCCCTCAATTTTGTCGCCAGAACAAGGGATTGGATCCATATACTATGATGGAAAAATTGAAGGACCTTCATCAATCTAACCTTAGATCATAAATGTATGAATTACAGAAGAAGCTCTTTCGCTCTCGAATGTCAGAGGGTATATCTGTCGAGCACCATGTGTCGCAGATGATTGCCGACATCAAACAGCTGGGTCAGCTAGGCATAACCTTTGAGGCTGAGACTTCTATAGATTTGAGAGCGGGTTCATCATGAACTACAATATGATGAACCAAGACCATACTCTTGGAGAGTTGATGGTTGTTGGACAATTATGACCCATAGCGTCACTATTTGTACAAATCATGGTGTTGTTGTACAAATTAACTATGTGACAAAGGAGATTGCTCTCTTATCATTTGTGATTAGATCACCAAGATGTATAAATGATAGGAGGTCCTTATGATTTGTTCCTGGATTGAGAATAATATGAGACAGTATCAGTCCACGAAGGATAAATCATTAAATATCCCTAGTCAGAGTATAATGAGATTGGACATCGATAAATGCGTAAAAGACTAGTATTGCACTTGTGCGCGTTGTAAGGGCACAACGGCATAGTTCTCATATATTTGAGTATAAGATGCTCATGCAAGTGTAGTAGGAGGTTGTGTTTTACCGATGGTACGGGAAATAGCTTCGCTCTGGATAGACCCCCTCGGAATTCCATTTGTAGTATGACTATGTGTCTATGAAAGTCCGAAATCAGGGTAGGTGTATTTGGTCTTAACCTGAGACTTGCACCGCTAATACTTGCGACAATCAATATACTTTGGTTTTGGTCGTCCAGGGCTTTAACCGTTTCTGTGTACGCCTCTTCTGGGTATATCGAGAATCGTAGTGTATTGGGTGTGATGTCAAGACTGAAGTATCACTCCAGTCATAGTGGGAGATGATGGTCACGTAGGATACGAGACTGGTTCTCTTAAATGCTGCAGCTATCGGGATATTATGACAAGGTCATGTATATCCGATTATAGAGACTAGTTACCAGACATCTGACATGTGCTTCGTACGGGGCATACACAATTCCAGCCCCAAGTCTAGCAAGTGATCATCCGATACTGGATCGAAATACGCAATACTACGTATACTACGCTTGATATAGATCCTTATATTCCTGTAAGGATATTTCTGGAGAATTGGGTAGGCATGGCGCTTTGCTAGAAGCCAACCTTGTCTTGTAAATCGGTATACACGTAGTACTAGGTACTTACGTGTTCGGAAAGTCCGACGACCGAATTTACTGCCAACATATCTGGGGATCTCATGGGTCGCTTCCCGAAGATTCATCGATGACGTATGACTCGTACTTTAATTAATCTGGTATTAATTAGATGAGAGAGAAAATTAATATGGGATTAATTGCGGAGAATTTTATCTCGGATAAAATATCAATAAAAGAGAGATAACGATTAATTTGGAATTAATCGATAAATTAATATATTCGATATATTAAAGGAAATTGGATTTCGACGCGGAATTGAAATTAGATTTTAATTCAAGCGAACGAATTAATTTAGAATTAATTCGTTAGCGACGTGAATAGTTATTATGCTAGGCATGATTATTTAATTAAATTAGAATTAATTACGTCGCAACGAAAAATTCGTTAATTTGGAATTAGCGAACCCGAGCCCGGGATTGTTTGCGAGCGCATTCGCATTTCGAATTCGAGTGCGGCACGCAAGTCAAATCTAGCGTCAAATCGCTAGTCGCATCTAGCGTCACATCATTCGTCAATCAAGTGATAGATGTCTTTCACTTTGAGTGATTGACGCAAGTCACTATTCATGAGTGATGTGAGTTGATGGAGGTTGGTGTGGCTTTTATTGTTTGACTTTAAAAAGCCAAATTTATTGTAAATCATTTATTGATTTTTGAAAAGGAATTATGTGTATTAGATACACAAATACACAAAACCAACACCATTCCATTCTCTCTCTCTTCTCACGATTTTAGGAGCCAAAATCTTCATCTCTCTCATTCGGCCAACATGCCATTTTTCTTCTGGTTTGGCAGCCCACTGCCGAGAGCCAATGAAGAAAAGGGAAGCAAAGTGTGATGATTTTACGGCAAAATCATCAAGAGCTAGCACTCCGAGAGACATGCGAATGTGATAGGGAAGTCCACCCATGAGCTTGGAATCATTTGACGAAGCTTGGAGCTTGACGAAGGATGATTGAAGCCGAAAATAGAGGAGCAACAGCAGCTCACTGTCGTGACCATCCATGAGCAGAAACTGAATTTTTGTTCGTCGTAGCGTCGCTCAACCGATCGATGTGAGTATTCCGCAACTCCCTCGTTGAATTCACAGTTGTTTCATTGCTTGAAATGATCTTGAGATGCTTAGAAAATTCCAACAATGGCAATGTTGCGTGAAGCAGAAAAAGAACTATTGAAGGGCAAAAAGCACGAGGCGTACTTCGCTTCAACATCTCAGTCTGCCAAGGCTTGGCCAAAGGCTACTGGAGGTGTAAAGAAAAAGAAGAAGAAGAAGGGCAAGGCCAAATCATCAAAGTCTTCTGGGAAGGCTAAGGAAAAATCCCAAGATGTCTGCCTACAGTTTGGAAAACGGGGTCACTGGAAGCGTGACTTCCGTGAGTACAAGGCGCACATGAAGGAAATCAAAGCGGGCAAGGCACCGGCTTCAGGTATGTTTGTTATAGAAATAAACATGTCAATTCTAGTTTTAAAAATTGGATTTTTTATTTTGGTTGTGGTATGTGCAGGATCTGCAGATTACCAGGAGACTGGCCTCAGGGGAGATTGATCGACGAGTTGAAAACGAGACCAAAGTCGTTGTTTTGGCTGTAGGGACTTATATTTCGGAACTGCCCTTGGGGCATGTACTAAATCTATCAGACTGTTATTATGTACCTAGTTTGACTAGGAATATTATTTATGTATCTTGTTTAGCCCAATGTGGGTATACTTTTGTATTTAGAAACATTTGGTGTTTTATGTATAAAAATGATATTGAGCTATGCAGTGCTGATGTGAATAATGGTCTTTATATTTTTAATATAAATCAATCTCAAACATATAATATAACAAAAAAAGGATTAAATTAAGTAACAAAGATGAAACTTATATGTGGCATTGTCATCTAGGACACATTATCAAGACTCGCATATCCACATTTTCGAAGAGTGGGTACTTGGATAGATTTGATCCAAATTTATATGACGTCTGCGAATCTTGTTTATTAGGCAAAATACCTAAAACACCTTTTAGCGGTAAAGGTGCACGTGCCACCGAACTGTTAGCCCTCGTTCATAGTGACATATGTGGGCCCATGTCTAGCAGGCTAGAGGTGGATATGAATACTTCGTAACCTTTACGGATGATGCATCGCGTTATGGTTATCTGTATCTTATGAGACACAAGTCGGAAACTTTTGAGAAATTCAAAGCGTTTCGACACGAAGTAGAAAAATAGACCGGCAAAAGTATTAAAACATTACGGTCGGACCATGGTGGAGAATACTTGAGTAATGAGTTTCTCAATTACTTGAAAAAGTATGATATTCTTTCATAGTGGACTCCTCCCGGAACACCTCAATTAAACGGTGTGTCCGAACGGAGAAACCAAACTTTATTGGACATGGTAAGGTCGATGATGAGTCGCACAGAGCTACCTATTTCCTTCTGGGGATATGCATTGAAAAATGCAATACTTATTTTGAATAAGGTTCCGTCAAAGTCTGTTCAACAGACTCCATATGAAATATGGACAGGAAAGAAACCGGGTTTCTCATTCCTGAAGATTTAGGGTTGCTGGGCATACGTTAAATGTTCGGATGGTACCAAACTTGAACCCAAATCAGATAAATGTCTATTTGTAGGTTATCCTAGGGGAACCAAATGATATTACTTCTACAACCCACAAGAGAACAAAGTATTTGTTGCTCTACATGCGGTTTTCCTTGAGAATGAAATCCTAAATGCAGTGGTTAGTGCGAGGAAAGTAGAACTCGATGAAAATCGGAGTGATACTATTCCTAGCACCGATTCCTTAACGGAACACAAATAGTTCATCGGGGATGAGACTGTACCATAATCTTCTAATACACAAGAACCGCGTAGGTCGGAGAGAGTCAGAAAATAACCTGAGAGGTATGGGTTTCTGATCTCACCTCATGTGGATATTAATCTTATTGAGAAAGACGAACCGGCTACGTATGAGGAAGCGATACAAGGTATCGACTCCGGTTTATGGAAAGATGCCATGAAATCCGAAATGGATTCCATGTACACCAACTAAGTTTGGACACTGGTTGATGCACCAGAAGGCGTAAAGCCTATTGGTTGCAAATGGGTCTTCAAGAAGAAGACCGACATGGATGGCAACATACAAACGTATAAAGCTAGGCTTGTAGCGAAAGGGTATCGTCAACGACATGATGTCGATTACGACAAAAAATTTTCATCAGTTGCCATGATTAAATCCATTCGGATAATGCTTGCTATTGCTGCATATTTCGATTACGAAATATGGCAGATTGACGTCAAAACCGCTTTCCTTAACTGAAATCTTTTGGAGGATGTTTATATGCAAGAGCCTGACGGTTTTGTCGCACCAAAACATGCAAACAAGGTTTGCAAGTTAAATCGATCCATTTATGGATTGAAGCAAGCATCTTGTTCTTTGAACCAACATTTTGATGAGATCATAAAAGAATATGATTTTATTCAAAATGAGGATGATCCTTGTGTATATAAGAAGGTTAGTGAGTGAACTGACATTCATTGTCCTTTACGTTGATGATGTATTACTTATTGGGAATGACATTCCCATGCTACAATCGGTGAAAGCTTGGCTTTCATTAAAATTCTCCATGAAAGTTCTGGGAGAAGCAGCCTTTATTCTGGGAATAAAGATCTGCCGGGATAGATCTAGAAAGCTGTTTGATCTCTCCCAGAGCACGTCCATTGACAAAGTGTTGAAGAGATTCAAAATGGAACAGTGTAAGAGGGGACTGTTGCCAGTGTCACATGTCGTCACTCTATCTAAGGACATGTGTCCTAAAACTCAAGATGAGAGAGACAACATGAGTCGGATCTCGTTCGCTTCTGCAGTCGGATCGATCATGTATGCCATGATATGTACGCGACATGATGTCTCATATGCTTTGAGCATATGTAGTCGCTATCAGGCCGATCTAGGTGATGGTCACTGGGTTGCGGTTAAGAACATCCTTAAGTATCTTAGACGAACTAGGGATGCAATCTTAATCTATGGAGATGGAGAACTTGAGGTAACTGGGTTTACTGATGCAAGTTTCCAAACCGATAAAGACGACTGCAAGTCATAATTTGGGTGCATATTTTGTTTGAACAACAGAGCAGTAACCTGGAAATCTTCCAAGTAAGAGACTGTTGCAGATTCAACAATAGAAGCGGAATATATTGTTGCAGCTAAAGCAGCAAAAGAGGCAGTTTGGATCCGTAAATTCCTAATTGGATTAGGAGTAGTTCTGTTAGCAGTTGAACCTGTTCCATTGTATTGTGACAATAACGGGGCTATAGCGCAGGCTAATGAACCGCGGTCTCATCAACGATCCAAGCATGTTCTTCGACGTTTCCATCTGATTCATGAGATCATACATCGTGGTGATGTGAAGATCGAGAAGGTCGCATCAGATGACAACATTGCAGATCCGCTGACGAAAGTTATTCCTCAGTAAAAGTTTGAGCGACATATACATAGTTCAGGTGTTAGATACTTGAGTGACTGGCTATAGGCCAAGTGGGAGATTGTTGGACAATTATGACCTACAGCATCACTATTTGTAAAAGACATTGTGGTTTTTGCACAAATTAACTATGTGACAATGGAAATTGCTATTTAATCATTTTGTAATTAGATTACTTGATTATATATAAATGATAAAAGTCCTTATGATTAGTTCTGGATTATAAGATATGAGACAGTATCAATCCATGAAAGTTTAATCATTAAATATCCCTAGTCGTAGTATTATCGAGACTGGACATCGATAATGCGGAATAGACTAGTATTGCACTTACGCGTGTTGTGGAAGCATAACGGCATAGTTCTCATATATTTAAGTATTGGATACTTATGCAGGTGTGATATGAGGTTGTGTTTACCGATGGTACGGGAACAGCTTTGCTCTAGATAAACCCATCGGAATCCCATTGGTAGTATGACTATGTGTCTATGGGAATCCAAATCAAGGTAGGTGTATTTGTTCTTAACCTGAGACTTGCATCACTAATACTTGCGACAATCAATACACTTTGGTTTTGGTCGTCCAGGGCTTTAACAAGTTCTGTGTACGCCTCTTCTGGGTTTATTGAGAATCGTAGTGTATTGGGTGTGATGTCAAGATGGAAGTATCACTTCAGTCATATGGAGATGATGATCACGCAAGGATACAGAACTGGTACTCTATTATGTTGCAACTATCGGGATAATATGACAAGGTCATGATTATTCGATTAAAGAGACTAGTTGCTTGTGATCTGATAGATGCTTCGTACGGGGCAGACACTATTCCAGCCTCTGGCCTTGCATGTGACATCCAATACTGGATCGTAATACACAATACTACGTATACTACGTCTCACAAAGATTATTTATTCCTTAAAGAATATTTTTGGAGAATTGGGTAGGCACAGTGCTTTGCTAGAAGCCAACAATGTCTTGTAAATCGGTAAGAACGTGGTACTGGGTACGCACGAATTCGGATAGTCCGGTAACCGGATTTACTGCCAATATATCCATGGATCTCATAGGTCGCTTCCCGAAGATGCACCGATGACGAATGACTCGAACAAAATTAATTTGGGATTAATTATAAGAGAGAGAAAATTAATCTATGATTAATTGCGGAAAGAATTTATCTAGGATAAAATTCAATAAGAAGAGACAGAACGATTAATTTGGAATTAATCGATAAAATAATATATTCGATATATTAAATGAAATTAGATTTCATAACAGAATTAAAATTGGATTTTAATTCGGGAGAACGAATTAATTTAAAATTAATTCGCGAGCGACTTTAATAGCAATTTTGCTAGGCATAATTATTTAATTAAATTTTATTTAATTAAATCATAATGGAAAATTCGTTAAATCAGAATTAACGAACCCGAGCCCGATATGTGTTTTGCGGGTCCACTCGGATTTTGAATTAAGTGGGGCCCACATCAAGTCACATCACTAGTCAAACACTTACCTTTATGGTGATGGAAGTTAGTAGTGGTTGTTTGCTTGAAAAACACATTGCCTTATTTTATTTTTATTTGGTGAATGACTAATACCAACTTTGATTTGGTATATGGCAATTTTTGATTTTAGAAATCAATTACACAAATTGAAAAACTCATCTCTCTCTCCCAATTCCCTCCATTGTCGTAACCTTCCTCTCCAAGAAGAAATTTTTGTTGCAATTTTTTCTTAAAGCTAGCACTTCCAAGGAGTCATTCAAAGGTGTTAGGGAAACTTTCCCATTGAGTTTGCAATTCAAGAATCAAAGCTTGGAGCTCAACATACTACTTCAACGGATTAAAAGTTTTGAACTTTCCTACATCCAAGAAACTGATCAAAGTGAGTATATTTTCCGCTATCTTACTTTGTGTATTCACATTTTTTATGCTTAAATAGATCATTGGCATGTTCTTAGAGAACCTAACAAGAAATTCTACATCAGGATTCATATTTACCCTTAACGGAGGTGCAGTTTATTGGAAAAGTTCCAAACATGGGTCTACAACTGATTCCACCACAGAGACGGAATATATTGCTGATTCTGAAGCTGCAAAAGAAGATGTTTGGCTTAAGAAGTTTATCACAGAACTGGGAGTTGTCCTGAGTATCGAGAATCTGATTCTGTTATACTGTGATAATACTAGTGCCATTGCGCAAGCAAAGGATCCGATGGCGCATCAAAAGTCGAAGCATGTGGAACGAAAGCACCAAATTATTCAAGAGATTATGTCGCGAGATGATATTGTCTTGTGTAAAGTTCCCAGTGAAGATAATGTAGCAGACCCGCTCACGAAGTCCATACCTCCGAAGTTATTTGATAAGCATATGGAGTCGATGGGTATTAGATACAATTGATATTGACACTAGAGCAAGTAAGAGATTTTGTTAGGGTTGGTGCTCTGAGCGTTAATTTCTTATGTATTTCCCTGTAAATACTCTTGTATATATTTTATTAATGAATATAATAACCAGTTTCTATAATATAAATTCTTTTATTATATGGTAAAGACGTAAATGACCATAAAATGATTGGTTATGATACAGTTGCAAAAGCATCGCAACTGATATTGAGCAGTATCATAACATTATCATTCTTTAACTGTTTCTGGTCAAGGTTTACAATTACTTCATCAGTAAGTAAACCTGCTGAGACCGATACGTGTCGTATATTGGAATGTTGGATTCTAATGGTTTCTCAATGAACCATGAGTCTCAAGAGACTCGTATAGACACATAAGTTTTTATATCGGATAAACATTGAACGAATGACTGAAGATTCTTAATAGATGGTACACCAATGTCAATAAGAATCTTCTCGGGTTTAGTGAGCGTAGTGATCCTTCAACTTGAGATACCAATGTGGATGTATGGGGTATCTTCCATACTTTGATGGCAGTCACGTCACCGATCTATTTAGATCAAACCTCCGCTTGTTCGTTGGGTGTGGACTGATCCTCAGGATATCCTGTGCGTATCAAGATATGAACCGTCAGTTCTGTGTACAGAGCATAAATATCCATTTTGGAATTAGCAATCTGTTAAATCCATGGGCCCGTGGTACACTGTAGAAATCAGTTCTAAGTGTTATTTAAGAGATTGCTAATAGAATCATCGACGGGATTATATATAAAGATATTTGACATTTATATCTATATCTCTGGGATAATCCGGATATCTGTGACGGAAGGATTATACGTATGTAGTGACCTCGACCTGTATGGTTCAAAGATTTTATCTGTGTTCGTCATAATTTATGAGTGGGTAGATTATGGACACGAAATTGGATTTCATGACGGATATGCCTGAACCTAGAGAGACTCACTAATGAGGTATACTCGTAGGGCACTAGGGCAACTTTTATAAATAATAATGATTATTTATAAGTCGTTTAACGGTTAAACGAAGATACATGCGTTTGAGATCTTTCGGCAATTTATTAAATGTCGAATTATTATATTTGACATTTATTTTTAATATATGTATTTTGATTATTTAATGTAAATATAATACATATATTTAAGATATTTGTATTTAAATATTTGATTATTCAAATGTTGAATAATTAAATTAATTAAATAATAAATATCTTTTACTTTTAAAGTAAGTTAAATGGCAATTTTTGATTGAAGTTTTTGGCCAATTTTGATTGGTTTTAAATGGCATGATTTAATTGGATTTTTGTAATAAACATCAAATTATTTGATGATTTATTACCACAAATTTTCATTAAATAATTTTCCAATTAATTAATGAAATAAAAATAAAACACTTGGCTTGTATTTTTTTTGCCAATTTTCGGTCATTTGGGAAAAAAAATATAAAAGCCATCATTTTCATTTTGTTTCATAATTTCAAGAACCCTAATATCAAAATACAAAGAAAGACAGAGAGAAAAGGAGAAAATGAAGAAAAATCTTGGAAAATCAAAGTTTTTAGTAAGTTTGTCTTACTTTTTTTCTTCATGAAAATTATTTCTTTCATACTAGGCTTCAACATGTGTAGCTTAGTTTCTTCTCTACTCTTTTGTGAATGTATTTTGGTGGTTGGCAGCTTGATATAAAGTATTCTTTTCATTATTTGATAATGTTGTTGCCATTCTAGAGTTACTTAGCCACTCATAAATGACCTAGAATTATTCTTGAGTTGTTTTATGATGGTGAGACTTGTTTGGTGTTGTGAGAATTGAATTAAAGTGTTGGATTTAATTAATTTGGTGTTAATTTGTCAATTTTTGAAATTGTAAAATTAGGGTTCATAACCCACTCCAAATTTGAGTCTTTTCATATATGTGAAGGAATTTGATGTATATATGATGTATATTAAATTTGGGAATTTTTGGATTTGATCTTGACATGTTTTGAACAAAAATGACCAAATTGTAAATTCTTGAAAATATATGGACCATTCGGCAATTTCTGGATAATCAGTTTCTTTGAATTGAAATTGTATTTCCGTATATTAGACATGTATAAATCATTTTGGAATTGATTTGGAATCAATTAGAATTGTATTTGACAATTTAGGACTAAAATGACAAAAATATAAAGTTTTGGGGCTAAACGACTATTACTGAAAAATCTGATTTTTCTAGTAAAAATTTCATTTTTTAAGTATTGAGTAATTAAAATTAATTAGTTTATTTTAATTACCCAAGAAAAATTATTGAAATCGGAAAATTTTGATTTTCCGCGTTCCGCTGCGTTTACCCGAATTGCCACCCAAAACCCCAACAGATATAACCATGATCTTTAAATTGGTTTTGGAAGAAAATTTTAAATTCTAGTCATATAGATGTTTCCACGCTAACCCCAAAACCTTACAGTGGTATCATTAGTTTTGAGGTTATGCCGTTTTGATGAAAACAAATTAAAGCATGTATATGGGATCCTATTGAGAGCTGTCCGGTTCGACTATTATTTTATGTTGATAAAATTATTATTTTGGGCTGAATTGTTTTGTGGAGACACATGACATATGGATTAACAACTGTGTAAAATTTCAACACAATTCGAATTCAGAAAGGTCGTTTTCTATGTGAAACAATCTGATGAACAGAACCTGAAAATTCAGGTTGGCGGACTTTGCATGACCAATTTATAAAATTCTAAAAGTTTTAGGGATTTATTATAATTGCCCAAAACGATCAGAAATGAAAATTGTAATTTTTGAAATTACAAATATTTTATAAAATTTCCAGAATTAAAATTTGAGTAAGATTAGAATTTCATTTTCCATTAAAATTATTTTTGGAAAGAATTCTAATATAAATTGAGTTGGTGCTAGTTTTGAAATAAATAACTTCTTAGGAAGTTAAGCCCAAATAAAATTTTAACTGGATTAAAATTAAATCACCACAAGAATCCTAAATGTTTAGATCAGAGGCCCAACCAATACATGGAAGCCGAAATGGGGAGATAATGACAGGGATGTCACCACATCTAGGTTTAGATCAGAGGCCCCAAAGCCAATGGAATATACCACCACCAAGCCTAAACCATTTGGCGAGCTTTGGGCCAGTGACTCCCAAACTAGATGGTTTTAGGGTACTAGGTGTTAAAACACCCCTACGGACTTAATAACTCGGATCTCAGACTTTTTTTTATCCTATCGCTTTTTTAGATGCTTCCTCCAATTAAACTAGAGCACTGAATATTATAAACTCATCAATTACAATTCATGTCCGTATGTTACCATGTATGTTGATAATATCTGTCAACTGAGCATATGAAGAGCCATTTTCGTCAGTTTTATAGAGAATTCACAAATTAAGTAATTCAAAAGGAAATAAACAAAAATTAAATTGTTCCGAAATAGGTTGAGATACGTCTCAGAAGTGGAAATTCATTACACAGCTATCTCAAACCAATTTCACCTAATTAATCAAATTAAAAACACAAAAACATAAAATATTTTTTTGATTTTTGTAAAATGTTTTAATTTTTTTGAATTTTTTCGAAAATTTTTGACTAAAAACAAAATAAAAACAACACAATAAAAACAAGACACTAGTCAACTATTCCCCTCAATTCTAAATGAGACATTGTCCCCAATGTCTTATAAAGTAGAAGAAGAGTTTAGAGACAGTACATGGTTAGCTGAAATTCTACTTCTAAAAGGAAAATTTAAAGGTTAAGATCCAGATTAATCTGACGCTTTTTACCACGATCATTTTCGGACCAGTTTATCTTAGAAATGATAGGGTCAATTTGTGGTTCAAATTCTAAGATTTGGTCAATTAAATTCGGGGCAGTTCTGGCAGTAAAGATGAGTTCTTTTACAGGTTTTGAGACGAATCCATTTCTCCGGGCATCATCAATAAATACACAAAGAAAATCATAAAATCAATCAGCATTAAAAAGTCGAATCGGTTTCTGGTGTATGTTCAAGTTCGCCCAAGATAACACTGTAAAAATTTCCTCCATTGTGCCCAAGCCACCTGGCAAAGCAATAAAAGCATCAACACGGTTAATCATTTCTACCAGTCGTTCAGACATACCTGGCACGATCAGTTCCTCTCTGTTTGATGGTCCTATCAGATTCGCCTCCGCCAAAGGTTTTGGGATGATTCCTAAGACTTGACTGCCTCTGTAGGCACTGTATTTTTGTATAAGACCCGATGATGAGCCTCGTATGGAGGCACTACCCTTTAAGTTGCGGAAGTCGCGGGAAACAGACGTCGGAAGGGAAAATTCAAAAATAAATACCTTACCGGAATTAATCCGTTTGCTTAGCCTTGGTTTCGCTCGATTGGTCTATGTGTTAACTATTAGACTCAACCCACACACCCAAGCCCACCAAAGAACCAACTCCACACGCCTAGGCCCACCAAATCCCCTCCAAAAATATCCAACACATTAAACACATGTTAAAATCTAAATAAATCATCTTTCTAATTTAAATAAATCACATGCTTAAATTAAATAAATCAAATCAAATCACCTTCCTAAATTAAACAAATCCCTTTCATAAACTAAATAAATCACCTTCCTAAATTAAATAAATCAAATCAAATCTCCTAAATCCATTTCCTAAGCAAAATAAATCACCTTCCTAAATTAAACAAATCTTTTCCTTATAACAAACTAATTAAATCTTCCCCAGGATCACAAAATCTCCATTTCCTACCCATACAAGGACAACCATGACCCACTCCTATAAAAAGACACACAAACTAAACCTTTAGGACCTAGCATCTTCACGGCACAAACACAAAAGGCTAGAGCTCATTCACGGCTAAAGAACAACAAAAAACCCTAGCCTTCACGATCCATTCCTCCCTCTTTTCTTCTTTCCTCCAAGTCACTCTCTCTCATCTCTCATTCGGCAACCTGAAGAAAACCCTAACTACATACGGTAACTCCCTCATAGTAGAAACCAAAAAGAAACCCCTAACAGCTCTCTCCTCTCTCTAACCTCTCTCAACACAAACATACATAACTTCACGGCTCATTCTTCTCACCAAACAAACACAAAAAACCCAGGCAGTGGCGTGGGCAGCGCCCAGAAGCACACCAAAACAACCACATTCGCTTGCCGACCAAAAAAACCACAGCCCTCAACTGCCTTCAACCGACCAAACCGACAAAGCCAAGTCACACACACAATGCACTAACACACATACACACACTTTTCCCTTACACATATCCACGACAGTTAAATACTCATATGACACACACAATGCACTAACACACAGCCCCACAAAGCCGAGCATAACACGCAACAAACAGCCTTTAACGTCAGCCCTCCCCCTTACCGATAAAATAACAACACCAAATACTGCCAAAGCCAAGTCACACAAGCCCCATGCATACGTGAAGCCAACCATGAACTTCCCATTCACTGCCAAACAACAAACCTTCAAATTACCCCCATGCAGCCTACGTAAGCCGACCATAAACCCGAAAATAAAGCAACCCTAAATACCGCACAAACAGCCACTAAAATAGCTTGCTGACCGATCCTGAAATAGACACGTAAACAGCAGAAAAATATGTCAAAAACATTGAGGAGAGCGCGGACGAAACAGTGAGCGAAATAGTGAACAAGAAAACCAGAAAATAGTGAAGCGTTAACCCTTCCGGCGACGTCCCAACGCACTCCCGAGAAGCGACTTAACAGGTAAGACCTGAGGGCACCATTTGTTGTATTTTATTTTGACGTCCTGGACACGACATGCTTGGTTGGACGTGAAATACGTCCAACCGGGTATGCGAAGTCCTACATTAAAAACGGCCAAATTCTTTGGTCACATATTTATTATTCCGCATTTATTTGATATTATTAGTCTTTTATTATCTTGCATTTAATTTATTTTTATTGTTGCTTTATTATTCCGCATTTATTTTGCGTTATTTATCCTCCTTGTTATTTTGCATGTTTTGTCTCTTCGGTTATTTATGGTTATATGCATTATCGTATGTTTCATGTATGTCAACATTGGGTTAATGATTGCGTTTGTGTTAATGCAAGAGTGTTGCCTCTTGTGGTATATCGGATGGAAACCCAGACATAAATTCTGTAGCCGAATTCGAATGGACGGTAGTGCGATCTTTACATGGGATACAACTCCACGTACCGCTTGAGGAAACGTTCACGCATGTGTTAATGGGATTGTGTGCTCGCTTTCATTTCATTTACTTCTATGTGTGCCGACTTAGATATTATATAATCTTGCATGTGTATGTTGCGTAGACTTGGTTAGATTATTGCATAAATCCGTTCATTATAAGTGACATAAGTAAGGGACCATTCCGAACTCAACGGTTTGAGGCCTTCCCTTGCGAGGGGTGAGTGCGGCCTTAAATCATTTCCCAGTTCACACTGGGTGGTGACTCCATTATTCTCCGGTTTAGTCCCCCGCGGGCTACTCCGTACTCCTGACCGGGCCGCGAGCCTGGAACAGCGTCACCGATTTCTATGTCCTACAGTCTGGCGACTTCACTGGAGATAGAGAATCGGCCCCGAAATAATGTCTTTTAATGTTTGTGATTCTTGCTTTAGTTAACCGTGTCTACAAGTGGGTTAGGTCCAAGGGGTTTAACCAAAGACATTATTAGAGTTAGATAATGATTTGGTGTCTTCCTTCACTCACTACCTTTCTATAGCCGAAAGAAAAAGCTGTGAAGACACCTAGATAATCATTTACTCAAAGCTTACCGTGATGGACTAATTTGGAGGATCTATTGTTTACTCCTGTCACCAAGGCGATAAGAGCCTAAGAGGCAAGGGTATTTAAGAGAGTTCGCTCCACCCTCCTTCTGGGGAATCTTCAATAAGAAATCTATTTGACAGTCATTCATGTATCATCACTCGTTGGCACGTACCTTAGCATATAAAAAAGGGTGCGCTCACTTGGTCGTCCAAACCCTTGAGTGGGGAGACCTAGTTATAGGCAATCCTTCGCCAGCGGGAGCCTTTGTCTATACTCCCATAAACCCACATGTGAACCATAGTTGTATGACCAATAGAAACCATCCCTTTATGCTTGTGTTTGAGACCATCATCATTTGGATTCATTTGGATTTTTTGTCATGAGGTATGAGCTTGTTGGGCCATTTAAACTGGGACGAGTTCGTGTCTTATGACGATTGGGCCAAAAGTTTCTAAAATACCGATGGGCCACTTTGTGTTTGGGCCCCCTATCATTTGAAGTTGTTTAGCCACATTATCGCAAAAGTGTAAACATGTTGGGCCTTTTTCAACTGGGATAAGTTTGCACGTCGCAATAATATGATTGAATACTTTAAAATGGTAATGGGCCAATTTGTATGAAAACCTAGATGGGCTTAGAAAGTCCAAGCATGATCAAATATGCTAGAAGCATGAGTTCAATATCTGCACTGGCTTTCATCTAGAAAGGATACGCATTGTTACAGCATATTTGCATACTGTTGGATGTTTCCAAGTTCATCCCTATGACCACGGTTGCCGAAAGCCCAATTCGTCGTTTCTAGACAATGGCATGATCCCATCATCGGCTTAGTCCATGTTGTAAATGGGCGGTCTTTGTCTTTTACCGATGGAAAGGGACAGAAACAGCCAAGGTTCACCCCGTAGCATAGGAGAGAACAATTTTGTGTACCCCACATTGGTACATAAAATAAGCCATACCTAGGACAGAAATGGACTTTCCACGAGTGTGGGAGATATAAGGTTGGAATGATATATGTTGTTTTGATAACTATGTGCATCTCATGCATACACGCATCATGTTAACCCCTGTGTCTTAAAAGCCATCATAGATATCTGTTGGGTTAGGGGTAAAAGAAGACTTGTCAAAGAAGAGTCTAGCAAACATGGATATCGGGGAAAAGGAAACCGAGGAACAGAAACCTTTACGGCAATGATAGAAAGACCATTGTGAAAAAAAAAAAAAAAAAAAGGAAAAAAAAATTGTTTGTTCTTAGTCCTTAATAGTTAGGCATAAGTCCAATGATGAAATCGTTTACTTTAGGGAGAAATCTTAGAAACGATAAACTCTTGATGTGCTTTTATCTGATACTTTGAGTAATTGATCTATGTTAGACTTGTAAGCACTTGATTATGGTTTTTAGCAGTGAAAACCTGAGTAGTTAGCAAAGTGACTAGTTGAAGAAATTTTAGGTCGGTGAATGACCGTTCGCCTAAATGTCTATCCTGATTTGCTTGTGTTATGATGTGTGGTATGGTTGAAAATAAAAGAAAAGTCTCTAAGAAAAAGAATTAAACCACCTATAACTGATAAGCCCGAAGCTACCCATGGGCGAGTATTAGGACCACCATGAGGAGAAATGCTACCTTAAAGGGTAGGTGTGTTGAAAAAAAAAGGAAAAAAAATAGAAAAAGAAAAGGAAAGGAAAAAAAGAAGTTCAAACGAAAAGACAAAAAAAAGACAAAAGGGAAAGAAAACCATACCACATTGAGCACAGAAAAGCAACTGCAGGGCATAACTGAGACATCTAGGTTGGTTTGACCTATCGATCCCAATTTTTTTGAAGAAATCATTGAGTTGGCTTACCCGGGGATGAATTTGCAAAGAACCTTTGCACACACACACTTTGAGTCTGGCTTAGATCATTTATTCAAAGACTTGGATTTGAGTTGCATTGAATGTTTTGAAGGTTCTCTGGTTTCAATACTGGGAATTCTTTGAGGGCAATAATATGTATAACTATTGGGACTATTTCGTAAGAGGCAGTATAGTATGATGAAATAGAATGCCACATCATGTAGTCCACCTTGACCAAGTGCAAACAACGGAGAACAGAAAGCTAAATCAAGTCTGGGGACGACCAGTCTACCACCCCTCGAATAAGGGATATAATAGGAACTTGAGCCATGAGACAAAAGAGAACTGAGCAATCACCAGAAGAGAACTGGCAAAAGGAAACTGTAAGCATGCCCAGAGGGCGACCAAAGACATTAGTAGGCGAAGGGCGCCAGAGAGTACAAAGAAGACCTAACCCATCGCAATAGGAAATACATCCATGCTTGCATGCATACAAGTCATATACGCGCATTTTTTGTTTTGTTTTTGTTCGCAGGTTTTGAAGAAAAGGAAAAAGCGGCAAAGACAAGCAGTTTCGGGAATGAATCCCAGGGTCGAGGACCACATTATCAGCAGTTTTAGGGAATGAATCCCAGGGTCGAGGCCCATATTATCAGCAGTTTCGGGAATGGATCCCAGGGTCGAGGCCCACATTGTCAGTAGTCTGGGGAATGAATCCTAGGGTTGAGGCCCATATTATTAGCAGATTCGGGAATGAATCCCAGGGAACAAAGCCCACAGGTGGTTCGGGAACAAAGCCCAGGGGTCAAAAGCACCTCGCCATCACATTCAACACAGTTCAGGAACAAAGCCCAGGGAACAAGGCCCACATTCAGCACAGATCGGGAACAAAGCCCATGGGTCAAAAGCACCTCGCCATCACATTCAACACAATTCGGGAACAAAGCCCACATGTGGTTCGGGAATAAAGCCCAGAGGTCAAAGCACCTCGCCATCAACTCAACTCGGTAACGGTTCGGAAATGAACCATCATCTCACATCAGTAACGGTTCCGAAATGGACCTCTATCTCATCAGTAACAGTTCATAAATGGACCATCTCATCAGTAATGCTCCGGAAATGGAGCACGGTTCGGAAATGGACCATCTCATCAGTAACGGTTCGGAAATGGACCACCATCACATCAGCGACGCCTCGGAAATAAGGTTTAGCATGCCGGAAATGGCTCTCTGGAAATGGAGCACGGTTTGGAAATGAACCACGATCACATCAACGACGCCTCAGAAATGAGGTTTAGCATGCCGGAAATGGCGCTCTGAAAATGGAGCACGGTTCAGAAATGGACCACCATCACATCAACGACGCCTAGGAAATGAGGTTTAGCATGCCAGAAATGGCGCTCCGGAAATGGAGCACGGTTAGGAAAAGGACCACCATCACATCAGCGACGCCTCGAAAATGAGGTTTAGCATGCCGGAAATGGCGCTCCGGAAATGGAGCACGGTTTGGAAATGGACCACCATCACATCAGCGACGCCTCAGAAATAAGATTTAGCATGCCGGAAATGGCGTTACGGAAATGGAGCATGGTTCAGAAATGGACCACCATCACATCAGTGACGCCTCGGAAATGAGGTTTAGCATGCCGGAAATGGCACTCCATAAATGGAGCACGGTTCGGAAATGGACCACCATCACATCAGCGACGCCTCGGAAATGAGGTTTAGCATGCTGGGAATGGCGCTCCGAAAATGGAGCACGGCTCGGAAATGGACCACAATCTCAACTCAGTAACGGTTCAGAAATGAACCACCTCATATCAGCTCTGTCCGGTAGTGATTCCTAGAGATTGCAGCATCTTGCAGGGATGAACCTTGGGGGTCGAAACACCTCACCACCACATCAACTCAGTTCGAAGCAACAGCAAGTCAGATAGCAGCTGGCGAACCAGGTAAGTAAACATGCATGCATAACTTTGATAGGATTGTCACTGTCACACACTGCACAAGTCTCATCAAAGTGGGGGCGACTGTAGGCACTATATTTTTACATAAGACCCAATGATGAGCCTCGTATAGAGGCACTACCCTTTAAGTTGCAGAAGTCGCGGGAAACGGACGTCGGAAGGGAAAATTCAAAAATAAATACCTTGCCAGAATTAATCTGTTTGCTTAGCCTCGGGTTCGCTCGATTGGTCTCTATGTTAACTATTAGACTCAACCCACACGCCCAAGCCCACCAAAGAACCAAACTCCACACGCCCAGGCCCACCAAATCCCCTCCAAAAATATCCAACACATTAAACACATGTTAAAATCTAAATAAATCACCTTCCTAATTTAAATAAATCACATGCCCAAATTAAATAAATCAAATCAAATCACCTTCCTAAATTAAACAAATCACTTTCCTAAACTAAATAAATCACTTTCCTAAATTAAATAAATCAAATCAAATCTCTTAAATCCCTTTCCTAAACTAAATAAATCACCTTCCTAAATTAAACAATTTTTTTCCTTATAACAAACTAATGAAATCTTCCTCAGGATCACACAATCTCCATAACCTACCCATACAAGGACAACCCTAACCCACTCCTATAAAAATACACACAAACTAAACCTTTAAGACCTAGCATCCTAACGGTACAAACACAAAAGGCTAGAGCTTATTCACGGCTAAAGAACAACAAAAAACCCCAGCCTTCACGATCCCTTCCTATCTCTTTTCTTCTTTCCTCCATGTCACTCTCTCTCATCTCTCATTCGGCAACCTGAAGAAAACCCTAACTACATACGGTAACTCCCTCACGGCAGAAACCAAAAAGAAACCCCTAATAGCTCTCTCCTCTCTCTAACCTCTCTCAACACAAACATACATAACTTCACGGCTCATTCTTCTCACCAAACAAACACAAGACACCCAGGCAGTGGCATGGGCAGCGCCCAGAAGTACACCAAAACAGCCACCTTCGCTTGCCGACCAAAAAAACCACAGCCCTCAACCGACCAAACCGACAAAGCCAAGTCACACACACAATGGACTAACACACATACAAACATATTTTCCTTACACATATCCACGACAGTTACATACTCATATGACACACACACAACGCACTAACACACAACCCCACAAAGATCGATCCCAGTAGATCCTTATTCCTAGAATAAAGGTTGCCTCTCCCAAGTTTCTCATGGAGAATTTTAATGAAAGCCAAGCTTTCACCGATTTTAATATGGGAATGTCATTGCTAAGATTCAATACATCATCAACGTATAGGACAATCATTGTCAGTGCGCTCCCACTAACCTTCTTATATACACAAGAATCATTTACATTTTGAATGAAACCATATTGTAATATGATCTCATCAAAACGTTGGTTCCAAGAACGCAATGTTTGCTTCAATCCATAAATGGATCGATTTAACTTGCAAACCTTGTTTGCATGTTTTGGAACGACAAAATCGTCAGGCTGTTGTATATAAACATCCTCCAAAAGGTTTCCGTTAAGGAAAACGGTTTTGATGTCCATCTGCCATATTTCATAATCGAAATATGCAGCAATAGCAAGCATTATTCGAATGGATTTAATCATGGCAATGTGTAAAAGGTTTCATCGTAATCAACATCATATTGATGATGATTTCATTTCGCTACAAGCCTAGCTTTGTATATTTGTTTGTTGCCATCCATGTCTGTCTTCACCAAGAAGACTCATTTACTACCAATAGGCACAATGCCTTCCGGAACATCAACCAGTGTCCAAACATGGTTGGTATACATGGAATCCATTTCGGACTTCATGGCACCTTGCCATAAAGCGGAGTCGATACCTTGTATCGCTACCTCATACGTAGCTGGTTTATTATCCTAAATAAGATTAATGTCTACTTGAGGTGAGATCAGAAACCCATACCTCTTAGGTTGTTTTCTAACTCTCTCCGACCTATGCGGTTCTTGTGTATTAGAAGATTGTGGAACAGTCTCATCCTTGATGAACTGTTCATGTTTCGTGAGGGGTCGGTGCCAGGAACACTATCAATCTGATTTTCATCGAGTTCTACTTTCCTTCCACTTACCACTGCATTTAGGAATTCCTCTGAGGAAAACCGCATGGAGAGCAACAAATATTTTATTCTCTTATGGGTTGTGGAAATAATATCCTTTGGTTTCCCTAGGATAACCAATCACAAATAGGCACTTATCTGATTTGGGTTATAGTTTGGAACCATCCAAACGTTTAATATATGCCCAGCATACCCAAATCTTCAGGAATGAGAAACCTGATTTCTTTCATGTCAGTATTTCATATGGAGTCTGTCCAACAGACTTTGACGGAACCTTATTCAAAATAAATATTGCATTGTTCAATGCGTATCCCATGAAGGAAATTGGTAGCTCAGTACGACTCATCATTAACCTTACCAAGTCCAACAAAGTTCAGTTTCTCCGTTCGGACACACCGTTTAATTGAGGTGTTCCGGGAGGAGTCCACTGTGAAAGAATACCATACTCTTTCAAGTAATCTTGAAACTCATTGCTTAAGTATTCTCCACCACGGTCTGACTGTAATGTTTTAATACTTTTTTCGGTCTGTTTTTCTACTTCGTGTCGAAACTCTTTGAATTTATCAAAAGTTTCCGACTTGTGTTTCATAAGATATACATAACCATAACGCGATGCAACATCCGTAAAGGTTACGAAGTATTCATAACCACCTCTAGCCTAGCTAGACATGGGCCCACATACGTTACCATGAACGAGGGCTAACAGCTCGGTGGCACGTACACCTTTACCACTAAAAGGTGTTTTATTCACTTTGCCTAATAAACAAGATTCGCAGACGTCATATGAATTAGGATCAAATCTGTCCAAGTATCCACTCTTCGAAAGTGTGGATATACGAGTTTTGTTAATGTGTCCCAGACAATAATGCCACAGATGAGTTTCATTTGTTTTACTCAATTTGAGCCTTTTGTTTGTCATGTTATATGTTTGAGATTCATTTATATTCAAAATATAAAGACTATTATTAACATCTGTTGTACATATCAAAATGTCATCTTTATATACAAAACACCCAGTGTTCATGAATACAAAGGTATACCCGCATCGGGTTAAACTAGATACAGAGATGATGTTCTTTAGTCAAACTAGGTACATAATAACAGTCACCTAATACAATTACATGCCCCAAGGACAAGGTTCAAAACATAGGTCCCTACGGCCAAAACAGCGACTCTCATCCCGTTTCCGACTCGTAGGTCGATCTCATCTGAAGTCAGTATCCTGCTAATCAGCAGATCCTGCACATCAATATATATGTGAGTTCCACATCCAATATCAAAATTATAATTTTTAAAAGCAGTAGTGGACATGTTTATAACAAACATACCTGAAGCCAGAGCCTTGCCCGTCTTCACTTCCTTCAACTCCGGCTTGTACTCACGGCAGTCACGCTTCCAGTGACCCCGTTTGCGACAATGTAGGCAGACGTCTTGGGATATGTCCTTAGTCTTCCCATAAGACTTTGATGATTTAGCCTTGTCTTTTTTCTTCCATTTCTTCACACCCCCAGAAGCCTTCGGCCAAGCCTTGGCCTTATGGGATGTCGAAGTATGGTGCGCCCCATGCTTCTTACCCTTTAGAAGGTCTGGCTCTGATTCTTTCAGCATTGCCATCAACTCTCCAAGAGTCTTCTCTTGGTTCATCATATTGTAGTTCATGATGAACCCGCCCCAGTAATCGGGCAGAGACTGTAAAATCAAATCTATGGAAGTCTCGGCCTCAAAGGTTATGCCCAGCTGACCAAGCTGTTCGATGTCAGCAATCATCTGCAACATATAGTGCTCGACAGATGTACCATCTGACATACGCAAGCGAAAGAGCTTCTTTTGCAATTCATACTTCTATGATCTAAGGTTAGATCTATGAAGATCCTTCAATTTCAACATCATACTATAAAGATCCAATCCTTTGTTCTGATGATAAAATTGAGGAGTCATTGCGGCAAGCATGACGGATTGAGCACTAAGGTTATCATCACGATGAGTCTTCCAAAGCTCATGCTCTACTATTTGCTCAACTCCGGGCTCAGGCCTGATAGGTTTCTCTATGACATACAGTAACTTCTTGGCTCCCAGGACTATCCTGAGATTCATCTCCCAATCTGGAAAATTGGAGCCGTTAAAGACATTATCGCCCATGATGATGTCCCTAACACTAATCTTTACAGCTATCTCGATTGCAATAGTCTAACTATCCAATCAACGATTTTGGGTACACTCAAAATGTAATGGTTACTATAGTCCAACTATATAACCAACTATAAGTGGAGTAATGTCTTGTACAGTCTAACAGTTCAATGAAAGCAATAAAAGATATTAGTCCAACTAATATATTTATAACAACGATAAATAAAATAAAAGAGAGCGTGTAATCAAGTATTAAACGAAATTGCAAATTTAATACTGGCCTCCCACTATTTTTCGGTGAGCCTCTAACCCTCTGTTGAGTACTCGAGAAACCCAGTTTCCTAGTGGGTTAGGATCCCATTAAATAACACACAACCTTGACTTTGGCCAACAAGCTGTATGAAACTTAACTAGGTAGATCTCTAAGATCAATTGGATCACATCCAATTCCTAGATCCGGTAGGTGGACCTCCAAGTCCAAGATATATATCCAATATATATTTCCTAATATTTTCCTCTGAATCAACTAAGCATTGGCTTTGGCTCAACAAGCTTAATGATTCCAGTTAAGCGTGACCCATTGACAGTGGGAAAGCTTCGTAATCCACGTCGATGTACAGAAGTGACCTTGACTTTGGCCAACAAGTCACAACTGCCCAAGACTTGCGATATAAAACAAAGCTTTCGTGGTTCAAACACATCCGCGATGGACAGTGATCTTGACTTTGGCCAACAAATCAAAGTCAATCTTGGATCTTGAGAGAGAACCACTCAATGGAAGGAAAACGCTTAATATTAAAGTGAGGGTTTTTTCGCGTAAATTGGCAACCAATTTATTATCTTTGATTAGGTCTCATCATACACCCTTAAACATGCATTCTAAAAGCATAATAAGGCGCGATAAAATAATAATGATATACGGATGGATATATAATATAAATTTGTTCCTATAACAAATCTCTCTCTTTCCTCTCTCCCGCTAGCACTATACATTCTTCTACCCAATTACATAATACATAAAGAAACCTCATTTATATTGAGGGGAATTGGTGAGAAGAGAAATACAAAGAGTATAAGAGGTGAAAGGCTGGACACGCAGGTCCAATTAAATAAATAAGTATCATACTTACAACAATTTCCAAAATTGACCCCACCCATCTAATATCCATCTGATATACATTATTCATATAAATACATACAAGTATTCACACAAAGCATGTTGTTCAATCAATCTAATCCAATTAATTAATCTTTAATTAATGATCATCCAATGTTCATACAACGATTTGATTTGCGCGAGTCCAACTCGTTTAAGAATAAATACTCAAAGTACGTATTCTTGAATTATATCGAACTATAATTTCAAATCCAATTTAAATTGTATCCAATACTAATTCGTGTTTAATTCCAAATTAAACAATTACACTTTTAATAGTGCCTTTTAGACTTGGATTCCAAATCCAATCCAATTGGGTCTCGAAGGCCCAATTAGCATCCAATGCCAATTCAATTAAAGTCCAATGGGCTTTCAATTAATTCTTTAGGCATGGGCTTTGGCCATTATGGATCCAACCCAAGATGTCAAGGTCCAAGTTAGGAATCACCCTATGCCAAAAAAATAATTTAGGCCCAATTAAATTATTAAAGGCCCAATAGTCATATTTGGACTTTATGGAAATGGTTTTAGGCCCAATTGGATCCAACCCAATTGTCCAAAACCAAACTTAGCCCAACCAAGCCCATTAGCCCAATTACAATAAATTAAATTAACATATTATTCCAAATTACATATTAATCTAATTTAAAGTGCAATTACCACAATTTATCAATTAATCTAATGTTTCCAAAACACTAATTAATTCAACTAATCATGCTCAACATTTCCAATTCATGTCCAACACAAATTGAAGCAAAATCAATTCTACAACAACATGCTTCAAACTCACGGCTAAGGCAAGAAATAATATCCAATTTTGATTTCAATCCAATTAAATCAACAATCAATATTCATTTCATGCTTAGAACACATTCAATTGTCTAATTTTCAAAAAATCACCATGGCATACTAGGGTCAAGATTCGGCCATGATAAAAAATTTGGGAAATTTTTGATCCAATCAATTTCTCAAATCTAATAATGCACAAATCCAATTCATCATCATATAAACACAACCAAACAATCAATTTGGAAAAATCATTATCCAAGCAAAAATACCCAAATAAAGTCCATAAACCCTAGAAATTAAAATCAAGTTTAGGTGGCTCATGATACCATTGTTAGTGTCTCTAAGACTTGCCCAAGGATCCTAAACATTTATTCAAGTGTGAATTTACCAAAGAAAATTGCGGAATACTTACATTGGTTGGTTGAAGTTCAAAATCTTTCCATGGATGTAGAAGCTCCATGCTTTGAATATGAATTCCAAACTCAATGGTGAGTTTCCCTATCACCTTTCTTTGACTCCTTTAAGTGCTAGCTTGAATAAAATTTGAAAGAAAATTTTCTCCTCCAAGGAGTAGCATGTTCGGCCAAGAGAGGAAGTGGGGGAGAGAGTGAATAGTATATTTTGTTTTCCAAAACTAATACCAATCTTAACTTCCAAAGTGTGGTAGGTGTGTGTAATAAAAGATCCAATCATTATTCCAACTACTTCCATCAATTGTTGACAATTGATGTAAATCATGGGTCCCACCCATTTAATTCCAAATCTAGTTGGCTTACACAACACTCTTTGGGCCCGGGTTCGTTTAATCCGATTAAACGAAATTTCCGTCGCGACGTAATTAAATCCAATTTAATTAAATAATAATGCCTAGCAAAATTATTACGAAAGTCGCGAACGAATTAATTCCAAATTACGTTCGCTTGAATTAAAATCTAATTTTAATTCCGTATTGAAATCCAATTTCAATTATATATCCGATATATTATTTTAGCCCAATTAAATAAATTAAATAGTAAATTCCAATTTAACTGTTAAATTAACTTTGCCGATTAATTCCAAATTAATCGCGTTCTCTCTTCTAGACGAATTTAATCCCAGATAAATTTTTGCTGTAATTAATCCCAGATTAATTTTCTCTTTCATAATTAATCCCAGATTAATTTTGTTCGAGTCAAATGTCATCGGTGAATCTATGGGAAGCGACCCAAGAGATTCCTGGATATGTTGGCAGTAAATGCGGTTGTCGGACTATCCGACACGTGCGTACCCTGTACCACGTTCTTACCGATTTACAAGACATGGTTGGCTTCTAGCAAAACATCGTGACTACCCAATTGTCTAGAAATATTCAACGAGGAATATGTAATCTGTATTAGGCGTAGTATACAAATGTATTGCGTAATACGATCCAGTATCGGATGTCACATGCTAGGCCTGGGGCTGAAATTGTGTCTGTCCCGTACGAAGCATATATCGGATCACCAGCAACTAGTCTTTATAATCGGATAATCATGACCTAGTCATACTATCCCGATAGCTGCAGCATTTAAGAGTACTAGTTCTGTATCCCTGTGTGATCATCATCTCCATATGGCTGAAGTGATATTTTCATCTTGACATCACACCCAATACACTACGATTCTCAGTATAGCCAGAAGAGGCGTACACAGAACCTGTTAAAGCTTCGGACGACCAAAACCAAAGTATACTGATTGTCGCAAGTATTAGCGATGCAAGTCTCAAGTTAAGACCACATACACCTACCCTGATTCGGATTCCCATAGACACATAGTCATACTACCAATGAGACTCTGATGGGTCTATCCAGAGCGAAGCTGTTCCCGGTCCAACGGCTAACAGAACCTCCTATCACACTTGCATAAGTATCAAATACTTAAATATATGAGAACTATGTCGTTAAGCTTCCATAACGCGCATAAGTGTAATACTAGTCTATTCCGCATTATCGATGTCCAGTCTCGATAATACTACGACTAGGGATATTTAATGATTAAACCTTTCGTGGATTAATATTGTCTCATATCTTATTAATCAGGTACTAATCATATGGACTTTTATCATTTATATATCCAAGTAATCCAATTACAAAATGATAAAAGAGTATTTTTCTTTGTCACATAGTTAATTTGTACAAAAAACATCATGTCTTTTACAAATAGTGATGCTATGGGTCATAATTGTCCAACACATATGCTGCCGACATTTACTATGCATGCGTCGCGACGCCAAGTACCTACGCATCGCGACGCGGAGCTAATAATTCGGAGGCTAGACATGTGTCATCATCGCAGTGAATGAGTGGCGCGTCACTACGCGCTTGGCATATTTTTCCCTATAAATAGAAGCTGAAACCAGAAGGAAAATGCATACCTTCTTCTGGGGAATTCCTTAAGAATACTAAGAAGATTGTATCTTGTTTGTTTATTTATAGCTTTTTGTATTTAATTATTTAATTTTACGTAACAGTACTTTCTTTACTTTACTTTTCAGTCTTTATTTTTACTATTCAGTATGAGTAGGTAACTCTCATCTGCTGGGGTGAAAGGTTAAGCTTTTATTACTAATATTTATATTAATCCCCCTTAATTATAATATATAAACTATTTAAAATCTGACTTAATGGGATACCGCCTTTATGGTCGGTTGGACTTAATTTAATTGATTTTAACCTGACTAAATTGGGTACCGTCTTTATGGTCGATTGGAATTAATCATAAATCTGACTTAATCAGGACACCGCTTTATGGTCGGTTGGTAATGTCATGCAAAGTTAATATATTATAATAAGGGAGATATCTAAAATAGAAGTAATAAAATTGGATCCTCTAACCCCCAGTATTTTCTTTATTGTTTATTTACTTTTTTTCCCCCAATCTTTTATTTTATGTCATTTTCTTTATTTAAGCTTTTACTAGTCCTAGATATGTGTTGTAACTAAACCCGTTATCTGGGGTTGTGATGAATTCCAATATCACTGGTTTATAAGGGGTTATTTCATGTCTTGGGTAATATAAAGGTTTATTTATTAAGTCTTAAGCTTAATGCTTCTTGTTAACTGGCCATTAATAAGATTGATATGGTAAACTTAAAATGAACTTGACGAAGAGATTTTAGGTTTTAGCCTTAGATTTAATAGCCCACGATCTCCCTTAAGGATTAGATACCCCTTAATAGATTTCCTTCCAGGATAGACATATACCTGTCGGGCGGGGGTAGCCACAATTGGAACTTAATCTTAATGAATTCAGGTAACTTGGTTAACATAGACATATGATTAATTGGGTTATTTGGGTATTTGCATCTGACCATCGATAGAGACTTTTGCATAAATTTGTGTTCTAGGTTAATAAACCAATATATTGCACAAACATGAGATAACCATTTCATCTTTAAAATATATTGGAAGGATTCACAACCCTAATAGTTTAATATTATTGAGTTTCCTTTAATTCACTTTCGCACTGTTTTAATTCTTTAAGTTTAAAATCACTATCCAATCAACAACCAATCTATTAGATACTCGTAAATATTTGGCTTCACAAATTAATCGCTTAGGTATTAAGTCCTCGTGGGATCGATACATTTTATACTACTTGAGAGATACGTGCGCTTGTGTTATACGTGTGTGATCACGCCGATCAGCTTATATGATGAACGTGTCTCAACTTAGAGAGTCTCAATATGAGGTGTACTCGTTGAGCACTTGGGTAGCCGATTAATTTTGATAAAAGATAGTATTCGATATTATAATTATCAATTAAGATAATCAAGTATTATTAGATAACATTGATAATTTACTTTGACCTAATTGGATTAATTCAATAATTACACAATGACTTAATTATAACATCATAATTATCTCTACTATTTGAGGATATTATGGTAATTGTAAGTATGTAATAATAGGTGGTTTTGAATTGATTTAATTGGATTAAATCAAAGTGGCAAACATTGAACTAATCCATCTCCTAATCATTGTCTTGATTTAATTGGATTAAATCAAAGTGGTAGACAATGGAGATTAGTCACACCTAATTATACATATTTGGACAAATTAGATTAAGCCCACATAAAAGTTTATTACAACTTTTATTAATTAAAAATTGCTTAAGTTTTTGCTATAAAAATCAAGCTTTAGGAATGTTTTAATTAAGCAAAGCAAAAGCTTGAGAAAGCTAAATACAAGCAAGAATGAGAGAAATTAGCCTAAGTTAGAGAAGTGTTTATAGAAGCTTTGTGAGGTCTTTACAACATTTCATCTAGGAGAAATCAAGATTGGATCTTGGGGTGAAACTTGCTAGCATTGGAATCAAGATTGGACCTTGCACCTAAATATTTCAACAAGGAGAAGTAGATTGGATCTTTGAATCAACCTTGCTAGGTAAGTTTGATCTTCTCCAAAAGCTATATTTTTCATTAGTGAGACATATAGTATTGAATTATGTATTAGATAGATAATATTGAAATTAGGCTAATTAATTGTGTTAGGATGATTTGGAAGTAAAAACACAATATGCTTGTAATTGGGTCAAAATGTTTATGTTAGACATAAACATAAAATTAGAGTTTGGAACTCTAGATAATAGCTTAGAGTTAAGACTATCATTCTAGAATCACTTGACCATCTTTGGGTGACCTAGAATTGTTCACGAGTCACTTTATTGTGGGATTCTAATTTAGTTTCTGTTGCATTCAAAATTTACGCAAATGCGTATTTAGAATAAATTTATGTTTTTGTAAAAATATTTGATATTTTGAAAAACTTGATTTTTGTTCTATAATATGTGTTGATGTTGGTTTTGAAATTAAAATTATTTTTGGGTATTTTTGGAAGTATTTAGGGAAGGTGTGAAGGATTTAGGGGTGAAAACCTTATTTCCTTCGACTCTATGTTTTCAGATAGCTGAAGGACATTTGATTTGAGAAACAAATGAAAAAAACACAACAATGCACGCAACGCTACAGTGCCCGCGTAAAACTTGTTTCCTTACGTTCTGGAGTTTCCGGAGTCCGATTCAGTCCCGATTTTTTTCTATACACTCGTAATGGAATATAATATTTCATTAAATTATTTCAAATTACATCTATGCTTGATATCCATGGATTAGACCCATTTTCGACTTGCGGGGTACGGACCTGACCCTATGGGTCCCACAACCGCCCCAACAGTAACAATATCCATAATAGCTGTTAAAAAACTGCAAAACAGATTAGATTTTTCAATTTCCAGTGAGCAATGTTTCGATGTTGTGAACTATTTAAACTTTCTGCTGTTCAGGGAGGCTGTTTGGTGTTGTTAGAAACATAAAAATAGCACAAAACAGTAACTATAAGGGCTGATCAGATTCGGTAATAAAGAGGGAGAGGACATAAAAAAAAATTAAGGTCGATCTCAGTGCCCTAAGCTGCTTCCGCTGCGCGAGGGAAAGCGTTTCCTACAATTGGTATTAGAACGAGGTTGAAAAGTATTCTAACTCTTATATTTTATTTTAATTATATGATAATTATGGTTAGTTTATTTTTAATATATGAGATGCATGAAAAATAAAATTTTATTTGTCATAAGAGTGAGCATAAAAATAAATAATTTTATGAGATAAAATAAATTCATGTGATGATATTTATTTATTTTAAATGCATTGGTCGTAAATCGTTCCGGTCTTTTAGTTTTATTAGTGTTTTTGGGAATGTAAGGCCATAAGGCCATTTTAGGAATTAATTAAAAATATTGTATTTAATTTTATCATGTAACTTATAGAGTCATTGCCAATGAGGACATTAAGGTAGTAATTGAGCAATGTTTGGTAAATGTGGATCGTGGTTGTGGGAAGCTATGGTAAGCATAGGCATTGTGAGTTCGACGGCGACGTGTGGAGGTGATTACCACGCAAAAGCATGTCTCACGAGCCAAAGTGCTAATGTGGTCTGTAGTGAGCACACGACTACTTGAAATATTATATCCATATATTGTGAATGTTACTACTCGATGAGCAAAATTTCCGCAGGATAATTCGTGGAGTTAAAAGTTGAAGACCAATGAATGTTTTGGGTATTTTGTGTATTAATTAGATTAATATAAAAACCAAAATGTCCGGTCAATGCATTAGTTTTTTTTAAAAAAATAATAATTAATTTTGAAGTACATAATATAATTTTTATCTATTATTTATAACGATATCATTTTAAAAATTCACCGATAATCTGTAAATTCAATACAATTGAAGGCCTCCCTATGAGGGGAGTGATCATAAAACTGTGGTCTAATTTAGATAATCTATCAAACAGATTGATACAAATCACTTGGTCATCCTAAAAGGATTTTTGCCGTGTGGGACCTTAATGGGTGAATCTTGAGAAGCACATGCAAGCCATGAAATTTGGCTACTCAAAAGCCCCATCAATTGAACTTGTTTATTCAATTTTAATTTCATTGCCATGTTTCATCAGTGGTGTAAAGCATGCCATTATTGAAAATGACTTCTCCATGTGGATTTATTAACTTAACAATTATTGTTCTAGAAAATAAATTTCATGAGAGCTTGATGATGATCATCAGTTGGAAAATGAGACGGGCTCGAAAAATTTCAACCCTAATTTAAGCGTTAGTTTATTAATTTTTCAAAATTTTGAAAAAAAATTCAATTTTTTAAATTTTACATTGATACTTTTATTATGTATTTCCAGACTTGAATTATGATTGAATTTTTCAAATCCCGACCCATTTCCCAATATCGGCTCCAATTGAAATTATTAGCCAAGATCGTGAATATCCAATCAAAATTTTTGTACACTTTAATAGACAGGCATTCACATGAATGGTGGTAATGCTTTCCATGGAAAGCAAAATCTTTGTGATGTTATTAGTCATATATGCTTATCATTAATATAATTTCATGTGATGAAAAAAGCAAAAGCGAAAAAGGCAGAACTATGACCATAGAATATAAAATTCTATTAATAAAATACTTCTGTTTCTGCTTAATTCTGAAATTTGGCACATGAAATTGTGAAAAATTTTTAATACCACTTCACTTTGGATTTAGATAATGCAATCCTGTGTTTCATCAAATTTTAATAAATAATAAATTTGACTGATAAATTGAACTGTTATACAATACCTCAATACCAAACTAAGCCTAAGATCACTACTTTACAAATTTTGAACTGATAAATTTTGGTTAATCAATGGAAGGCTGCAAGCTTCTGACACTTGGAATTAGGTGAAGTATCTGATTCTTCATTGAGCTCTAAGCCCCTTTTGCTGTTGAAACATGTATTGATGCTGTTGAATGAGGCTTGATTTGAGAGGAGCGGCGGAGAGGAAGAAATGGAAACTGGTGGTATTTCAATGGAATCAAGCTGTGGAGGAGGGTGTTGCCATTGAGGCAGAGGTCCAGCAAGCAGAAGGGACTGCAGCAGCGGCCCGGCTTCCATTACTGCTTTCAAGAGCTTTCCTTTTTCTGGCAATGGCTTCTCAGCTGGTTGTGGGGGTTTTGGGCTTGTGAATGAAGTTGCAAGAATGTCTGTGTTGCAATCAGCAGAGGGGGAAATTGAAAAGTGCTTCTCAGGGTCAGCAGGTTTTGATTCATCTTCAGTTTCTTGTAATTGTTGCTGCTGCTTTTGGAGTAAGTGATTCTCAAGCATTAGATTTTGGCATTTTGTTTGAGCTTCATCTTTTTCTTTGACAGTTCTATTTAGAACATCTTTCAAACAAATCACCTCAAATTCTCTTTTAGCAATTTCTTCTTTTGCTGATACAATTGTACTCTCTAGCTCCAATGTGTACAAAAATGAGTACTTTAGCTCTTCATTTCCCTGTGATTAATTTTAAAAAATAAAATCAACAACACTAGCATACATAAGAACAGAAAAAGCACTTAAAAAGCTGCTTTATAAAAGTGCTTCTGCAATACATACCTCTTCTTGGTAAAAATAACCCCAGCTAAGAGGGCTGCATTGTTCCTCCATTTCCTCCAGCACACAGAACTAAATCACAAAGGGGAGATGTTTGTTTATGAGGAGAGGATATCATTGAACTTCTTATAAGAGAAAAATTTAAGCACCTTTTTTTTTGCTGTTTTTTTTTTTTACTTTTAATCATATTATCTTTTGCCTTCATGGGACATGAAATTGGACCAAAACACACATAAGGTCAAAAGCACAGTAAAAGCCAATATTATAAGTGCTTTTTTCGCTTCACAAATTAATAATGATTTTAAGCACTTTTTTGCTGTTTCAACCTTTCTCCAATGCCATATACTAGCTGCAGGCCACACGTGTGTGCATGCACGTGCAAATTTAAAAGGTAAATTTTCATAGAATTGAGGACAATTTTTTAAGGAGATCAAAAGTAAGGGAATTAGAATATCCAAATTTACCTCATACTTAACAAATATTACATTACAAACTTACCAATATTAAAATTGCCCCATCTAATTTCTATGTTTAGAATAGGCAGAATCTACTTCCAAATATTCAAAAGAAAATCTACTCTATCTTATAGATAAAATTTGATTCCAAGGAAAGCAGATTACTACCTAATGATTCTTAAATTTAACATTTATGTTAAAAATGAGAATCTTGACTGTAAAATTAATTAAGTGTTAAAGGTTTATAAAAAATCATCCCCAAATAGCGTTACTTGGTGGTATATAGCTCAGGATCTCACCTTCAGTTTCTAGGTTTGAATCTAGGGAATGCGTTTCTTGTAAGAGCCTGAGACAGCCAAAGGTTTTACCTACTCCATTTTAACCCGGAATGGGTGGTTTGGCGGTGGAGTTTCCAACGATTCAAAAAATAAAAAATTTAGAAAAAATCCGTTCTCAAAATTAAGGTTAACCATGAACATATCCTACTTTTAATTAGATACCGACTCATATAAAACAAACCAAACATATTTAAGTTTACTATTACACTTACTAGTTCATTCATCTTATAAGACTAATAAAAATAACACAAGAGGTTTGTAGTTCGAATCTCTTATATCAAGCATTCATTTTTGACCTCGAATATTACTGCTAATAATCAATTATTATAATACTGCAATTAATTACTATTATTATTTTTTGTTAGAATTTTTTTTTAAAAAAAAAAAAAATTATAGCATTAGATGAATGATTAAGGCAATCTTATCTACAAATTTTTAGCGGTTGAGAGAACAAGCTAGGTTTTATTTTCGACTACTAAAAAGGAAATTGTCTTAGATTGAAAAGAAATATTAAAAATTCTTTAGTAGAGTCTACTGAATCTTTCTTTGACATGCAAAATTTGCAAAATGGGCACTAATCTTACTCAAATGCCGTTTAGAAGGCATCTTATTTGCATTGTGTTACATGCCCAATTTCGGGTTTGCATAGGATACTTCGAGGGATCCTAACCTCTTAATATAGTGATTCGAAATACCTTGAATCTCTATGAAACAACGTAAGTTATAACCTAATGATCACTTTGATGCCCGATTTTATTAATATAAACTATTTAAATAATAAGAAAAAATCATAGATGACTTCTAAACCATATAGGATAACAAGTCTATCTCTTTCTTTATTTAATCCTGATAGAGATTGAGGTAAATATTCTTTGTATTTCAATCAAAATTATAATTACAATGTAATAGCCTTTATATAGGCAATACAAGATAAATAAAATAGGAAAGGAAAGACTAAATATGTATACACATAATGAAAATCGGAAACTGCCTATATAGAAAATCATAATAGGAAAGAATATTATAATTTCCATTTTAATAATATATCTTTAACACCCCCCCCCCCTCAAACTCAAGCTGGTGGAAGAGAAGTAAGCTTGAGTTTGGAAACCAATTCGCGAAAGCGTCCCGAAAGCTGAGGTTTGGTAAATAGATCAGCAGGTTGCTCGGCAGAAGTAATTTCACAAAGTTGAACAATGCCTTGACTGATATTGTGATGAACAAAATGGCAATCAGTTTCGAAGTATTTCGTGCGTTCATGATAGACATCATTATGCGCTATGTAAATAGTACTTTTGTTGTCACAGTAGAGAGAGGTAGCATGAGAATGAGGAATACCCATGTCACCGAGAAGCCAGCGTAGCCAGATGATTTATTGAGTAGCATCAGCAATCGCACGGTATTCAGATTCAGTACTGGAGCGAGAAACCACTGATTGTTTCTTGCTACGCCAAGAAATAGGAGAGTCGCCTAAGCAGAGGCATAAACCAGTTGTAGATCGTCGATCAGTAGGATCATCGGCCCAACTAGCATCAGAATAGGCACGCAGCTCAAGAGATGACCCAGCGGAAAAGTGAAGACCATGAAATAATATTCCCTTGAGGTAGCGGAGTAAATGAAGAACAGCAGCATAGTGGGCAGTGCGAGGAGCAGACATATATTGACTAACAACATGAACTGCGTAAGTAATGTCAGGCCGAGTATTTGTTAAATACACCAAGCTGCCAATAAGCCGACGATAAAGAGTAACATTAGGAAGAAGAGTGCCATCAGTGACTGTTACTTTAATCTGAGGATCCAGAGGAGTAGAGGTGGTCTTGCTATCAGTCAACCTTGACCGAGCCAGTAAATCAGAGGCGTACTTAGTCTGAGATAAATAATAGCCAGTTTGATCTGATAGTACCTCAAGACCAAGAAAGTAGCTGAGATTACCAAGATCTTGCATCTCAAAATGTTGCTAAAGAGAGGTCTTAAGGTCAGAGATACCGTGCAAATCATCCCCCGTGATAATCATATAATCCACATAGAGAAGAAGAATAATAAAGCCATGATCAGTTTGTCGAAGAAAAAATGTCGAATCATAGGCACTGGAAGTGAACCCAAGTGTATGAACAGTAGTGCTGAATTTTTCAAACCATGCCCGAGGAGCTTGTTTAAGACCATATAATACCCGGCGGAGTTTACAAACCTTATTAGGAGGATGAATGTAGCTAGGTGGAGGTTTCATATACACCTCTTCAGAGGTCACCATTAAGAAATGCATTCTTGACATCCATCTGAAATAAGTGACACTGTCTAGAGGCGGCAACAGCTAGGAGACTACGAACAGAAGTCAGACGGGCAACATGAGCGAAAGTCTCTTCATAATCAATCCCATATTCCTAAGAAAATCCATTTGCAACAAGACGAGCCTTATATCGTTCGACAGAGCCATCAGATTTCGTCTTGATTTTGTATATCCATTTACACCCAATCACAGATTTTACCGGTGGAAGATCAACTAAGTCTCATGTACGGGCTTTTCAAGAGCCTGCAATTCTCCATCCATAGTTTGCTGCCAAACAAGGTTAGAACTAGCCTCAGAGTAAAAGTGAGGTTCATATTAAGTGAGAGTAGTAGAGAAACAATGAAAATCACGAAGTTTGACAGGAATTTTGGTCACCCTAGTAGAACGACGAAGAGACGGAGGATTACCTGAAGAGGACATAGGGGAGCCGGAGTGGCAGTGAGGGATCTGATGGGCGATGCAGATGATGGGATATTAACTGTAGAAGGATCATTTGAGGGAGGAACATCAGAGTTTTCAGCGGGAAACAGATTAAGACTGCTATCGGTAAAGATGATATGGGGCGAGGAAGGTATAGATGGAAATTTGGAAACAGAGGAAAACATGTGATGTTCCCAAAATGTGACATGACAAGAGATACGAAGGTGATTGGAGATGGGATCCCAACACATATACCCTTTTTGTTCAATGCCATAGCCCAAGAAACAAATAGTCGAGCCCAAGGTTCTAATTTAGTGTGTTCATGGGGTTGAAGAAGAACGAAACAAACACAACCAAAGACTTTAAAAAGATTGTAGTTAGGAGAAGTACCATGTAATTTTTCATAAGGGGATTGATTGGCTAAGATATGAGATGGAAGGCGATTAATGGTGTAAACATTGGTGAGGGCAGCTTCCCCTAGAAACGTTCAGGACAAAAAGAAGAGATAAGAAGAGCACGGACTATATCTAAAATATGTATGTGTTTGCGTTCGGCTCTCCCGTTGAGATGTACTAGGGCAAAAACAATGACAAATAGTCTCATTTTGGTGAAGAAAGTGTAGAAAATCACAGTCTTTATATTCCATGGCATTGTCAGTGCGGAGAGTTTTAATAGGTCGATTGAATTGAGTTTTAACCATATTTGTAAAGGTTTGGTTAATGGAGAGAAAGTTCAGAGTGATGTTTCATAAGATAGAGCCAAGTGTATCGGGAATAGTCATCAATAAAAATCACAAAATACTTTGAACCACCCATGGTAGGAGTAGGAGATGGACCCCAAATATCAGAATGGACCAGATCAAAAGGTGAAGAGGAAATTAAAGTACTATTATTGAAAGATAATACAGTTTGCTTGCCCAACTGACAAGGCATACAATCAAGTCTTTAATGGAAACAAAACATAAATAACCATTAGAAGCTAATAAATGTAATCGACTAAGTGAAGGATGGCCCAACCGAGAGTGCCACAGGCTGAGTGAGGTAATGGGTGATGTAGAGGCAGCGGAGTAACAGGGAGAAAGGTTTTGAGGGAGATAAAGGTTGATGAGCTCAAACAAACGACCTTTCTTACGGCCTATCCCAAGCATCCGACCTGTCCGCGGATCCTGCACAGAGCAACCAGAAGCAGTAAATAAGATATTAAGACCAAGGTCACATAATTGACCGACAGATAAAATATTTAAAGTGAGTTTGGGTATAAGAAATGTGTTAGAAACATAGAGATTGGGAAGAGAAATGGGACCAATATGACTGGGGGTCATGAAAGAGCCATTAGTAGTTTGAATGGCAGGAAGATGTGAGGGAGTAGATCTAGAGGAAAAGATACGTGAGTCGGGAGTCATGTGATTGCAACAAGCAGAATCAAAATATCAAGAGGCAGTACCTGAGATAGTAGAAGAAGCAAAGATGTTATCAAATTGTGAGGCTAATGGTAGAAAAAGAGAGGCAAGATCCTGAATAGGCTGAGAAGGTCTAGACTGTTCAGTATCACCCGGATCATCAGAAGCTACAGCAGAAAGAGACTGTCAGCCCTAGAAAGAGGAAGCAGTATGGCAAGTAGGACTCATCTTAAAATAAATTCTACAACAGCGTGTGGGACATTTGAGGACCAGGTGCCCGGGTAATTTACAGTAATTGCAGGGTTTCACAGAAGAAGAACTAGAAGGAAGTGTGGCAAGAACGGTCTCTGTATGCTGTATACGGCCAATAGAGTGATGAGTTTCTTCTTAAATAATTTTATCAATGGCAGAGTCAAGAGTGAGTAGCGGAGTTTGATGAAGCAAAGAGGCTCGAGTGGGTTCAAACTTGGTATCAAGAGCCATGAGAAACTGAATCAGTCTTTGGCTAGGTGGTGAATTTGACAGCATCAGCAGAATTGTCCCACTAGGGCTCAGAGAGAGCCAATTGATCCCAGAGAAACTACATCTGAGAATAGAAGTCCATTATAGATTGGCTAGAGTCCTGACGCATTTGATGGAGGCGACAAATCAACTGATACGGATGAGATAAATATGTGCCTATATATCGGTGAGCAAGGAAGTCCCAGAGTGATTTGGCTGTGTGAAAACGACCAAATTGAAGACTGATGGTAGGGACAGAGGAGTTACGAAATCATGTAATGACCTTGTGATTCTGACCGTCCCAATCTTTAAGACGATCAGCAAAATCGGTGTCGCTCTAAAATTTATGTTGAACCGGTTCAGTAAGAGTACCAGTAATATAACGCCAGAGTTTACGGCCTTTGAGAAAGCTGCACATGGCTTGGGCCCAGAGAACATAATTTTGACCATCAAGGAGTATCTGAATTGGTTGAGAGATATCAGACTTGTCTATGGTGAAAATCGACGAAGTCAAAAAAATATCCTGAATGAGACAACTTAGAAAAAAATTAACTATAATAAAGAGGCCAAAAGTGCAATTGCAAAAAAAACTTATCCAAGTGTGGTGCATGCGCGGAGGCAGTGGTGGTGGCCGAAGGCGGAGAATTAACAAGATCCAGGGAAAAAACCGTCTGATATCATGATAGAGATTGAGGTAAATATTTTTTGTATTTCAATCTAAATTATAATTACAATGTAACAACTTTTATATAAGCAATACAAGATAAATAAAATAGGAAAGGAAAGACTAAATATGTATACACATAATGAAAATCAGAAACTACCTAGAATAGAAAATCATAATAGGAAAGAATATTATAATTTCCGTTTTAATAATATATCATTAACAAATCCTAATCAATCTTAATAACTAAAGAGATAATGGTAACCTTTATTCAAATAAATGGATGATTCAAGCATCAATTATCTTCTAGCCTTAGCCATACACTCACGTTCCCAATTTAGCTAAACCGTCTCCATGCTCACATGCATTCATGCGGCGCCCCTCGCATGGTATTATGTAACACGTAGCTTTTCCTTGAAGCAGTCAAAGAAAAGAAACGCGTGTGGGACAAAACATTTTCCCAGGAAAAAAAAAGGCTGGCAAATAAGATAATGGGGCCATCTTTAGGCACATAATAAAACGCTAATTTTTTTTAAAACATTTTATAAACACATTCTTAACAAAAACAAGTTTTAACTGCTGGCTTTGCATTGCTTTCAACTTGGACCAAAAAAAAAACAAAAACAAAAACAAAAACAAATTAGAAAGATTTGCACATCCATCATGCAATTATGTGTGGTCCTATTTATATTTATATGATGGATCCAGTGCAGTTTGGTTCATTACAATTTCAGTGTTCAAAATGGAAACAATAGATGTAAAGGCAAAAATGCAACTTCAAAATTTCCAGGCAATGAACATGTGAAATTGTGAATATGTCAAAATTAAGAGTCAAATTGAATGTTGAATGCATGTTCTTTAATAATCATCTATCTCTGAGTCAACGGTCACTAATCACACCTACAAAATTTTTAGGTATTGATAAAGAATTCGATGATGGTGGTTTATTGGCTCTCCGAACAGTCTTAGAAAAGACTACTTCAGAGTTGTCATGAGTTATCCTAAATTTTAAGAGGTCTTATGCCGATTTCTAAAATGAGACCACAATAAAAAATAATAATAAAAGAGTCATATTACACACTTAAAATTTGCAATTTTTTTAAATTTGGGACCATAATTTTAAGCTAAATTTTGGGAGCGCATCTGCCTGTCTAAACTAACCCCAAACCATCTCGGACTATATTATTGCTTGTTTAAATATTTGAGATGATTAAACCAAAAATTTACCATAAGAAAAAATCATCAACTGATTTCACCGACAGCAAAAATGATAATAGCAAAATTCCAAAATCATCAATATTGGTTTAAAAAAAACAACATTAATAGCCAAATCATCAAAAATGATTGCACGAATATGTTGGGCGGGATGTATTATTTACCACTTTAAACATGTATTATTCAATCAAAACCACTAAATAACAATGAATTAACCACTAATGCATAGAGATAGAAAACCTTGAAATGTAGAAGATGATGAACTTAAATCAAGTCGAGTTTTCTTTCTTTTCTTTAAGTACTTATTAGCTCCGTCTCGGTGTACTATGGATTTCTTGGGCTAATGTTCTCCCAGGATTCTTGGTTGCTTCTTCTAGAAGGGGCACTTCTTTCTTCACGAACACGAACTATGACAAATGATGGAAACACTCTCTTTTATGTAGACCTTAGACTCTCTAATTATGCCTAAAGACAAAATGACAATTCAATTGAATGTAAGAATGAATATAAATGAACTCAATGACTCCTTTTGATAGACATGGAGGGTTGCCTTTGAAAATGTACTCTTACGTCAAAATGTACACCACTTTAGGAGTCATGACCATCCAAGAAAGCCTTTCAACTCTAAGGGTTATGTTGCTTCTCATTTAACACATCATTTTCAAGGAACATTTTTAAACCCAAGGGTTAAGACTTTTCTTATTAAGAATCATACACATTCATTCCTTATATATATACATTTTCATATTAAAAAAAATTTTTACAATCCCTCATAATTTTCTAAATATCAATATAGACACTTGAGAGTTCCTTAAAATAAAACGGCATTGGAATAGGTAGCTTTCGCCTTGAACCTTTCCTAGTGAATGACTATCGGATTTACTTGGCAAACCAGTGATCCATAGTCTTGAACTATTTCGCTGTTAGTTTAAGCCAAGACAATAGCCATCACACAGCTTCACTTCGACGATTTCTAGTTCTACGGTTGTGTTCAATTTGGCCATAAACATCGGTCATAGCTTCATCAAATACTTTAGAGAATCCATCATTTTAAAATTCACATAGATGTAGTCTCACTTCTTACTTGAAATAAGTGATCTACTATAAAGAGGTATTATGTCTTTACCCCTATTAGGACTCTTCTCCTAATATAGTGGTCATTAAAAGTCTTCGATTATTCTAATCTTGATAGACAGCACTATATGTCATTATACGAAATGGAAAGAGTATACAACTCTACAGTGCTTGTTTTGAATTGCTCAAAGTTTCAATTGTCCATTTTGAACTTAGATCTTGAGATCTCCAGTCAGTTTGGTTGGGTTTCCACAGTGAAAATTCTTAATTTATAGGCTTCAAGTCCAATCCTCTCGATGATTCTCAATTTGCTCTCTAGGTAAACCTTTAGTAAGTGGATCTGCTAGGTTTTCCTTCGACTTGATATAATCTATTGAAATTATGTCGATTGAGAGCAGTTGCCTGATCGTATTGTGTCTTCGATGTAGTGTCAAGACTTACCATTATACATTATATTTTGGGCTCTCCCGATAGCCGATTGATTATCACAATGTATGCTTATATTTGGCACTGGTTTTGGCCAATTTGGAATATCCTCTAAGAAATTTTGAAGTCACTCCGCTTCTTCCGCTGCTTTGTTTAATGTTATAAAATTAGACTCCATAGTAGACTGGGCAATACATGTTTGCCTCGAGGATTTTCCCTACACGGTTGCACCACCAAGTGTGAAAATAAATCCACTTGTGGATTTGGAATCCAAAGTATGAGATATCTAGTTAGCATCATTGTATCCCTCTAGAACAACAAGATATCTCGTATAATGGAGACCATATTTTGAAGTGTCTCTCAGATACCTCAAAACTCTTAATATGGATTTCCAATGGTTATGTCATGGATTACTTGTATATCTACTAAGTCTGTTTACAACTTGAGCGATATCGGGTCTTGTGTAATTTGTGAGATACATCAGACTTCCGATTATTCTCGAATACTCTAATTGTGATATGCTCGAACCAATATTCTTTGACAAATGAAGAATTAGCTCCACAAGAGTTCTAGCACGTTTAGATCTCCTTTGTTATATTTCTCAAATATTTTCTCAACATAATGAGCCTGAGATAATATGTATCCCTCTGGTATTCTGGAAATCTTAATTCTTAGGATCACTGTTGTGAAATTATCATACAGTAAGTATACGATGTCAAGTTTTAGTAAATGATAAGTAAGAGAACCAATGGGGATTGAAATCAAATTTACACTAAATATTATAATTACTAAACTTAACTTTATTTAGAAAGCAATTTAAATTAAATTAAATTAAAATTAAAAACTAAATAAGCGAGAATTCAAAACGTTTAATTAAGAAAGACCAAGATGAGATAAATTCTAAAGTCTGATTTCTTCTGATTATCCCATATGTATTTGTTATGTCAATCAATTATTACTCAATTTCTTAGTTAATAAGCCAAGAATCCTAAAATATTCTACTCCCTTTCCCGAGTGCCGAGTGAAAATATTATTAATTACCGACTTCGATATCCCTATAAAAATATAGTAATTAACAATTCATTACGCTTTGTAATTCCTTTTTAACGACTTCAAATGAAATATAGGCCCTCCTGAACTCTATAAAATTCTTAAATTATATTTTCTAGATCCTATTCAAAATCCCCTCTCCTGAGTGATAGATTCTAAACATGGAATCATCTAATTTGTGGCCAACAAACTATAAGCATTAAGCACAAGAAAACATAAATAAACTGAATTAAAATTTCATAATAGTTAATTGGCAATCAAACACATAGGTTCAAGTATAGGCTACACCATCCTCTAGAATAACATAATTAGCTCAAGACCAAATAAAAATACAATGAAAACATGCTCAAAAACATATTGGACATCATTAGAGTTTGAAGAAAGAAACTAGAAGATAAAACCCGAAT
>SKCR01047740.1:0-99417 GCA_019454045.1 Zanthoxylum bungeanum
AATTTTACCGGGTACGGCACTCCGGGTATGGAGATACATAATCAGTATTGCCAGGAATGACACTCCAAGAATGGAAGCACAGTTCGAGAATGAGAAACAAGCCGGGAATGACACTCCAAGAATGGAAACACAGTTCGAGAGAATGAACAAGCCGGGAATGGCACTCCAAGAATGGAAACACAGTTCGAGAATGAAAAAGCCGGGAATGACACTCCAAGAATGGAAACACAGTTTGAGAATGAACAAGCCGGGAATGGCACTCCAAGAATGGAGTAGAGTTCAAGAATGAACAAGCCGAGAATGGCAATCAAGGAATGGAATAAGTCGAGAATGGCAATCCAAGAATGGAGAAGAGTTCAAGAATGAACAAGCCGAGAATGGCAATCCAAGAATGGAGCAGAGTTCAAGAATGAACAAGCCGGGAATGGCACTCCAAGAATGGAAACACAGTTCGGGAATGAACAAGCCGGGAATGGCACTCCAGGAATGGAAATACAGTTCAGGAATGAACAAGCCGGGAATAGCACTCTAAGAATGGAAGCACGGTTCGGGAATGAACCACCTCACAGTAACGGTTCAGGAATGGACCACCTTACAGAAACAGTTCGGGAATGGACACCTCACAGTAACGGTTCAGGAATTGACCACCTCACAGTAACAGTCGGGAATGGACATCTCACGGTAACGGTTCGGGAATGGACACATCACAGCACAGTTCAGGAATGAACCAGGGTCGCAGCACCTCACCACCCAAATCAACTCAACTCAACACGTGGAAAGTCAAGTGGCAGTTGGCGAGCCAGGTAAGTGAACATGCATGCATAACTTTGATAGGATTGTCACTGTTACACATTACACAAGTCCCATCAAAGTGGCGGCGACTGTAGGCACTGCATTTTTGCATATAAGTCCCTATGATGAGTCTCATTTGGAGGCACTACCTTTTAAGTCACGGAAGTCACGAGAAACGGACATCGGAAGGGGAAATCAGAATAAGTACGTCATCAGATTCATTTCACAGGTTCACTGTTTTCGTTTGTGCTGCGTTCGTTACTTCGTTCGAACGTCAAACAGAGTTGCGGGCGTTCTTGTAGAGTTCGAATGAGCGTTCGAACGGCGTCTGTATTTCTGGTCTTGCTTGCTTAGCCTCACACCCCAGCCCAATTAGCCCACAAAGTCCATAAAAAACACACCAATTAATAAACACATTAAAACACATGGGAAATTAAATTAAATATTAATTAGATAATGTAATTGAATTAAATAAAATAATTAAACCATTTACCAATTAAATAAAACATAAAATATAATCATACCTAATTAAGACAAATCAAATATATTAACTTCCTAACTAAACAAAATCACATACTAAATTAAAGAGATGTCATGCCTAATTAAAATCAATCATAACCAATTAAAAATATTGACTTCCTAATCTAAAACAAATTTGTCCCCCTCAATCCATTGATTTCCTTATCCAACACCAAATCAAATCCATTGCTTTCCTTGTCTAACACCAAATCATATCTCTCTTTAGTACCAAATATCTTTTCCTTGTGAGACTAGGGGAAGCCCTAGCCATTCTCTATATAAACAACCCCTAACCAAGACATGCACTCCCCTGGCTCATACACATAATATACACACAACTCACATGAAAATCACAGCAAGAAACCCTAGAAGTTCACGCATACTACAAAGAAATAACACAAAAATTCTCTTCATCCCCTTCCCCTAATCACCGAAAACCAGACCTCTATTTAGCAACCTTGTATCACCGAAAAACAGCCCATACAGCAGCCCTAAAACACGCATACAGCAGCCCTAAACACACACATAAAACAGCCCCCGAACCACACCATAACACCACCGAAAATCACACCAAAAATAGTAGCCAAAATATCCCAAAAATAGTAACTAAAATACAGCAGCAAAACAGTAGCAAAATGGCAGCGAATCGGAGTCAAAACAGCAGTGAATCGGAGTCAAAATAGTAGCTTGAGCAGTGGAACAGCGAGGAAAGGTGTGAACCTGTGAACCAGAGGAGTTGCGGAGCATTCCCCCCCTTTCGACGACCGTACACCGTACTACTGAGAGACGACGAAAAATGTTAGACCTGAGGGCACCTTGTATTTATTATCTTTCATTTGTCTTTTATTTTAAAAATATTATTGCATGAGAGTCGTTTGAGGCATGATGTGAACTCCGGATGAACGGAATATGTGTTCTCTTTTGTAGTATATCGGATGGAAACCGGACGTAAATTCTGTAGCCGAATCCGAATGGACGGTAGTGCGGTCTGTAATCGGGATACAACTCCACATACCACTTGAGGGATACATGTATTTCGTTTCGTCCAAACTTGTATTTGAGCATGATGTAGTTAGCACGTTATTTATTTATTTAGCATGATTTAGCCCTTAGTATGTTAATCTTTATGCATGATTTAGGTGTCCATGTGATTAGATATGTCGTTTTTGTGATCCTGTTTGAATGCGATATCTAAAACCATATGAATGTATGCAATATGCCAGTTCCTGTTCGAACACGTCATCGAACGTAATTCGAACACGAACCTTTTGTTTACTGTTCGAACGCGTTATCAAACGCTACTCGAACACGCATGCATTTTGTATCATCAGGTCTGGTCCCATTCGAACGCGTTATCAAATGCTACACGAACTCGAACCTTCTGTTTACCGTTCGAATGCGTTTACGAACGCTACATGAATGCGCACACACTGAACTGAGTCTGTCTCATCATATTCATGCATAATTGCCACTTAGTTGATCTCTCTGGCATTATATAGTCAATCATATTATTTGTATTCCTGCATTTATCCATTCGATGTATTCATGAGATAGTACTCAAGCATGATTAGGTTGTTCTTAGTTTTCCATATCATATGATTGGAATATGTGCATGAGATTGCCATGTGATGTTGTATGTTGTGATGATTAATTTCATGCATGTGAACTTAGAAATATAATTGTCATTGGAAATAAGTTGTTTAGGCTTGGCTAAATTATTGCATAAATCCTAATATTACAAGTGGCATAAGTAAGGGACCGTTCGAACCCAACGGTTTGAGGTCTTCCCTGCGAGGGGTGAGTGCGGCCTTAATCTCATTTTCCCAGTTCACACGGGTGGCGACTCCCTTATTCTGGTTTAGTCCCCCATGGCTACTCCGTACTCCCAACCGAGCCGCGAGCCTAGGACAGCATGAGTCACCCAGTTCCTGTGTCCCACAACTGCCCTAGTTATGTGTCGTAACTAAGTTAGTTATCTGGGGTTGTGATGAATTCCAATATCACCGGTTTATAAGTGGTTATTTTATAGTTTGGGTATTATAAAGGTTTACTTATTAAGTCTTAAGCTTAATGCTTGTGTTAACTGGCCGTTAATAAGATTGATAAGGTAAACTTAAAATAAACTTGACAAAGGAATTTTAGGTTTTAGCCTTAGACTTAATAGCCCACGATCTTCCTTGAGGATAGATAACCCTTTAATAGATTTCCTTACAGGATAGACATATACCTGTCGGGCGGGGTAGCCATAATTGGAACTTAATCTTAATAAATCCAGGTAATTTGGTTGACATACACATATGGTTCAATTGGATTACACTGAGTATTTACATCTGACCATCGACAGAGGATTTTGCATATTTCGTGTTTCAGGATAGTAAACTGACATATTACACAAACATGAAATAACCACTTCATCTTTAATTAGATATTGGAAGAAATCACAACCCTGGATAGTTTTATAAATTTGAATTTTCCTCAACCTACTTTCACGTAATTTTATTTACTTGTTTTTATGTTTAAAGTCATCACCCAGTCAATCAATCAATCTGTTAGATACTAGTAATCATTTGGCTCTTTAAAATTACTAGCTTAGGTATTAAGTCCTTGTGGGATCGATACTTTTTATACTAATTGAATGATACGTGCGCATGCATTATATGCGTGTGATTACGCCGGTCACGCAAGTATTAGCGATGCAAGTCTCAGGTTAAGACTGTTGGACAATTATGACCAATAGAATCACTATTTATACAGAACATAGTGTTGTTGTACAAATAACTATATGACAAAGGACATTGCTCTTTTATCATTTGTAATTGGATTACCGGGATATATAAATGATAAAAGTCCTTATGATTAGTTCCAAATTGAGATGATATGAGACAGTATCAATCCATGAAGGTTTAATCATTAAAATATCCCTAGTCGTAGTATTATCGAGATTGGAGATCGATAATGCGGAATAGACTAGTATTGAACTTGTGCGCGTTGTGGGAGCATAACGGCATAGTTCTCATATATTTGGGTATTTGATACTTATGCAAGTGTAATAGGAGGTTGTGTTTACCGATGTTATGGAAAAAGCTTCACTTTTGATAGACCCCTCGGAATTCCATTGGTAGTATGACTATGTGTCTATGGAAGTCCGAATCAGGGTAGGTGTATTTGGTTAACCTGAGACTTGCACCGCTAATACTTGCGACAATCAATATACTTTGGTTTTGGTCGTCCAGGGCTTTAACAGGTTATGTGTACGCCTCTTCTGGGTATATTGAGAATCGTATAGTGTATGGGTGTGATGTCAAGATGGAAGTATCACTTCAGTCATATTGAGATGATAGTCACGTAGGATACAGAACTGGTGCTCTTATTGTTGGTTTCTATAATTAGTCCAAAAGAAAGATTAAGCCATAGAAATACAAATAACATACATGCAAAGCTAGAAACATGGCGGAATCATACTTACTAAGCTTTGTGACGAAAATGGTGAAGACAATCCTTGAGCCTTCAAGGTGGAAGTTTCGGCCAAGCAAGAAGATGGAGAGAAGCTTTAAGTCTTCAAGTGTTCCAAGCTCCAAGGTTGTTTCCCTATCACCTCTTTTGATCCTTCAATGTGCTAGCAAAAATGGAGAAGATGAAAACAAATTTCTGCCCTTGTTGGAAGAAGCTCACGGCATGCGTGAAGAAGAAGGAGAAGAGAGTGAGAGACTTTTCAATTTTCTTGTTCTCCCTTTTGTTTTCAAAAAACGTGAGTTACCAAAATGAAAAGCAATGATAAGATATCAAATACCAAAAATGAATTTTTTAATTAAAAAACCCTTCAAAAACCGTGGAAGGTTTTCCCTCCAAAGGAAAATTCATCATATGCCATCATTATCTCACATTGAGAATAGAGACAATGTATCATCCCATAAAGGTGACTAGATACATCCATCATCTATTCGTGTCAAGTAATGAGATATCGCGATTGTGATTGCGGATTCCACCCGTTTCAAAATACGAATGTGTCCGCAAACACTTTCGGGCCCAAATTCGCTAATTCCGAATTAACGATTTCCGTCGCGACGAGAATTAAATAATTACGCCTAGCGGAATTATTATTCAGATCGCTAACGAATTAATTCCAAATTAATTCGTTTGCCCGAATTAAAATCCGATTATAATTCGCGCGTCGAAATCTAATTTCGTTTAATAATATATCGAATATATTATTTTCGATTAATTCCAAATTAATCGATCTCTCTCTCTCTCCTAATAAGGCATTTTATCCAAGATAAAGTTTCTCCGTAATTAATCCAAGATTAATAAAGTTCGAATCAAACATCATAGGTGAATCTTCAGGAAGCGACCCAAGAGATCTCCGGATATGTTGGAAGTAAATACGGTCGTTGGATAATCCAAACACGTACGTACCTCGTACTACGTTTTTACCGATTTACAAGACAAGGTTGGCTTCTAGCAAAGCGCCATGCCTACCCAATTCTCCAGAAATATTCTTACTGGAATATTAGATCTTTATCAAGCGTAGTATACCGTAGTATCGCGTACATCGATCCAGTATCGGACGATCACATGTTAGGCCTGGGGCTGGAAATGTGTCTGCCCCATACGAAACATATATCGGATATCAAACAACTAGTCTCTTTAAATCGGACAATCCTGACCTTGTCATATTGTCCCGACGGTTGCAACCTTTTATAGAGTACTAGTTCTGTATCCTGCGTGATCATCATCTCCATATGTCTGAAGTGATACTTCCATCTTGACATCACATCCAGTACACTACGATTCTCGATAAACCCAGAAGAGGCGTACACAGAACCGGTTAAAGCCCCGAACCACCACAACCAAAGTTTACCGATTGTCGCAAGTACTAGCGATGCAAGTCTCAGGTTAAGACCATATACACCTACCCTGATGCGGCCTCCTAGACACGCAGACATACTACCAATGGGATTCCGCGGGGTCTGTCCAGAGCGAAGCTGTTTTCCGTACCATCGGTAAAACACAACCTCCTAACGCACTTGCATAAGTATCCAATACTTAAATATATGAGAACTATGCCGTTGTGCCATCACAACTCGCACAAGTGCAATACTAGTCTATTCCGCATTATCGATGTCCGATCTCGATAATACTCCGACTAGGGATATTTAATGATTAAACCTTTTATATTGATACTGTCTCATATCATCTCAATACGGAACTAATCATATGGACTTTTGCCATTAATATATCAAAGTAAATAATTTTACAAAACGGCAAAAGGCAATTTCATGATCACATAGTTAATTTTGTACAATAATACAATATCATTTACAAAACAGTGATGCTATGGGTCATAATGTCTAACAATCTCCCACTTGGCCTATAGCCAGTCACTCAAGCATCTAATACCTGAACTATGTATATGTCGTTCAAACACTTGCTGAAGAACAGCCTTCGTCAGCGGATCTGCAATGTTGTCATCTGATGCGACCTTCTCGACCTTTACATCGCCACGATGTATAATCTCCCAAATCAGATGGTAACGCCGAAGAACATGCTTGGATCGTTGATGAGACCTTGGTTCCTTAGCTTGTGCTATAGCCCCGTTATTGTCACAATACAATGGCACAGGCTCAGCAGCTAACGGAACTACTCCTAATCCGATTAGGAATTTTCGGATCCAAACTGCCTCATTTGCTGCTTCTGATGCAGCAATATACTCCGCTTCAGTTGTTGAATCGGCAACAGTATCTTGCTTGGAAGATTTCCAGCTCACTGCTCCGTTATTCAAACAAAAAATGTACCCGATTGTGACTTGAAGTCGTCCTTGTCGGTTTGGAAACTTGCATCGGTGTACCCAGACACCTCAAGTTCTCCACCTCCATAAATTAAGAAAGCATCCTTAGTTCGTCTAAGATACTTAAGGATATTCTTAACAGCCATCCAGTGACCTTCACCTGGATCGGCCTGATAGCGACTGCGCATGCTCAAAGCATATGACACATCAGGTCGTGTACATATCATGGCATACATGATCGATCCGACTGCCGAGGCGAACGGTATCCGACTCATGTTATCTCTCACTTCTTTAGTCTTATGACACATGTCCTTAGACAGAAGGATACCACGTGACATTGGCATCAATCCCTTCTTGGATTATCCATGTTGAATCGCTTCAACACTTTGTCAATATATGTACTCTGGGAGAGTCCAAGCAGCTTTCTAGATCTATCTCGGTAGATCTTTATTCCCAGAATAAAGGCTGCTTCTACCAGATCTTTCATGGAGAATTTCAATGAAAGCCAAGCTTTCACCGACGTTAGCATGGGAATGTCATTGCCTATAAGCAATACGTCGTCGACATAAAGGACAATAAAAGTCAGTGCTCTCCCACTAACCTTCTTGTATACACAAGGGTCATCATCGTTTTGTACGAAAATCATATTCTTTTATGATCTCATCAAAACGCTGATTACATGACCGTGATGCTTGCTTCAATCCATAAATGGATCGATTTAACTTACAAACCTTGTTTGCAAGTCTAGGTACGATAAAACCGTCAGGCTGTTGCATATAAACATCCTCCAAAAGGTTTCCGTTAAGGAAAGCGGTTTAACGTCCATCTGCCATATCTCGTAATCGAAATATGCAGCTATTGCAAGCATTATCCGAATGGATTTAATCATGGCAACGGGTGAGAAAGTTTCGTCATAATCAATACCATATTGCTGACGATACCCCTTTGCTATAAGCCTAGCTTTGTACGTTTGCACGTTGCCATCCATGTCGGTCTTCTTCTTGAAGATCCATCTGCATCCAATAGGCTTTACGCCTTCTGGTGCATCAACCAGTGTCCAAACTTGGTTGGCATACATGGAATCCATCTCGGACTTCATGGCATCTTGCCATAAAGCGGAATCAATATTCTGTATTGCTTCCTCATACGTAGTCGGTTCATTATCCTCAATAAGATTATTATCTACATGAGGCGAGATCAGGAACCCATACCTCTCAGGTACCTTCCTGACTCTCTCCGACCTACGCGGTCCTTGTGTATATGAAGATTGTGGTACAGACTCATCCTGGATGGTCTGTTTATGTTCCGTCGTAGATTCATTGCCAGGAACAGTATCACTACGATTTTCATCGAGCTCCACTTTCCTCCCACTTACCACTGCATCTAGGAATTCCTTCTCAAGGAAAAATGCATGTAGAGCAACAAATACTTTGTTCTCTTGTGGGTGATAGAAGTAATATCCTTTGGTTTCCTTAGGATATCCCACGAAAAGGCATTTATCTGATTTGGGTTCTAGTTTGGTACCTTCCAAACGTTTAACATATGCCCAGCATCCCCAAATCTTCAGGAAAGAGAAACCTGGTTTCCTCCCTGTCCATATCTCATATGGATTCTGTTCAACAGACTTTGACGGAACCTTATTCAAAATAAGTACTGCACTGTTTAATGCGTATCCCAGAAGGATATGGGTAGCTCAGTGCGACTCATCATGGACCTTACCATGTCTAACAAGGTACGGTTTCTCCGTTCAGATACACCGTTTAATTGCGGTGTTCCAGGAGGAGTCCACTGTGAAAGAATACCATTTTCTTTCAAGTAATCTTGAAACTCATAACTCAAGTATTCGCCACCACGGTCCGACCGTAATGTCTTAATACTCTTGCCTGTTTGTTTTTCTACTTCGTGTCGAAACTCTTTGAATTTCTCAAAAGTTTCCGACTTGTGTCTCATTAGATACACATAACCATAACGAGATGCATCATCCGTAAAGGTTACGAAGTAATAGTAATGATATCCACCTCTAGCCTGGCTAGACATGGGCCCACATACGTCACTATGAACGAGGGCTAACAGTTCTGTGGCACGTTCACCTTTACCCACTAAAAGGTGATTTAGGCATTTTGCCTAAAAGACAAGATTCGCAGACATCATATGAATTAAGATCAAATCCGTCCAAGTACCCACTCTTCGAAAGTGTGGATATGCGAGTCTTGTTAATGTGTCCTAGACGACAATGCCATATGTAAGCTTCATCTTTTAGATTACTCCTTTTGAGCCTTTTGTTTGTTATTTTATGTTTAGGAGATTCATTTATATTCAAAATAAAGGCCATTATTTGCAACAGCAGTGCAAATTTCTGCATCATTTTTATATAAATAACACCCAGTGTTTCTAAATACAAAAGTGTACCCATGCTGGGTTAACAAAGATACAGATATGATATTCCTAGTCAAACTAGGTATATAATAACAGTTCAAAAGTTTAAGCATATGCCCCGAGGGCAATTCCAAAACAAAAGTCCCTACAGCCAAAACAGCAACTGGAGTTCCGTTTCCGACTCGTAGATCAATCTCCCCTGAAGCCAGCATCCTGCTATTCTGCAGATCCTGCAAATCAGTACATATATGAGCAGCACAACCAGAATCAAAAATCCAATTTTTAAAACTAGAAGTAGTCATATTTATCTCAATAACAAACATACCAGAGGCTAGTGCCTTGCCTGCCTTGATATCCTCCTTGTGTCCTTGCCCATTCGGCAGTCACGTTTCCAGTGACCCTTCTTGCCGCAGTTGAGGCAGACATCTTGAGACTTGTCCCTTGGCTTCCCAGAAGCTTTTGTCAACTTGCCTTTACCCTTTTTCTTATGTTTCTTCTTCCTCACCCCTCCAGTAGCTTTGGGCCCAGCCTTTGCCTTTGGCTCTGAGAGGTCGATGCAAAGTGCGCCTCGCGCTTGCCCCCTTTTTGGAGTTCTTTTTCAGACTCCTTCAAGATGGATAACAGCTCTCCAAGAGTGTCATCCGTATCCATCAACTTATAGTTGATTATGATTTGTCTCCAAGTATCAGGAAGTGACTGTAAGATCAAATCTATGGTCAGCTCAGCCTCCAAGACTATTCCCATATTGGCCAACTCATCAATATCGGCGATCATTTGAGCCCCGTGGGCCTCAACTGATGCGCCTTCAGTCATTCGGGCGCGGAAGAGTTTCTTCACCAACTCGTACCTTCCATCCGCTTGTTGGTGCGGTGGAGATCTCTCAGTCTAGCCAACATATATAAGGATCCAAGTCCCTATTCTGGCGACGAAAATGCTGAGTCATCGAAGCTAACATAATAGCCTGAGCTGTGTCACAATCATTGCTGTGAGTTTTCCATAACTCCAGCTCAAGTGGGTCAGTGGGCTTAGGCGGGAGAGGGTATCTGTATAGTGTACAGCATCCTCTCAGCCCCAAGGACTATCCTTAGGTTCATTTCCCAATCAGCGAAGTTTGTGCCCTTAAAGACATTGTCACCCATGATGATGTCTCGGACATTTACCTTGCTTGCCATCTCAACTACGATAGTCCAACTATCTAGTTAACGATAAAATGGGTACAGTCAAACTGTCACAAAAAATAACAATGTATTAGTCCAACTAATTTTAATAAATAGACGAAATAAATTTGAAAGACGCGTAAGGCTAAGTATCTGAACGAAATTGAAATTCAATACTAGCCTCCCACTATTTTTTCAAGTCTCTAACCCTCTGTTGAGAACTCGGGAAATCCTATTTCCTAGTGGGCTAGGATCCCGTTAAATAACACACAATCTTGACTTTGGCCAACAAATTGTATGCTATTTAACTAGGTAGATCTCAAAGATCAATTGGATCCAATCCAATTCCTAGATCCGGTTAGGTGGACATCAAATCCAAAACATATGTATATTACTTATGTCAATGTATCTAATACATTTTCCTAACCATATCCTCCGAATCATCTAGGCCTTGGCTTTGGCACAACAAACCTAATGATTCCGGTTAAGCGAGACCCATTGACAAGGAAAGTTTCGTAATCAATGCGTTGGACAAGAAGTGATCTTGACTTTGGCCAACAAATCACAACTTGGACAAGACACCGATGTGGAACAAAACTCTCATGATTCAAGTACATCCTAAATTGACAAAGGTCTTGACTTTGGCCAACAAACCAATGCCAATTTTGGATCTTGAACAAGAATCATTCAATGGAAGGATAATTGCTTAATATAAATTGAGGGATTTTGCGTAATTGGCAACCAATTTATTATCTTTGTTAGGTCATCATCATACACCCTTAAGCATGCTTCTAAAACATCATAAAGTGCAAAAGTAAATTAATAGTGATATACGGATGGATATATAAAACAACTGTTCCTAGAACAAATCACTCCTTTTCCACTCCCCGCTAGCAATATTCTACTTCTACCCAATTACATAATACAATAGAGAGAAACCTCATTTACATTGAGGGGAATTATGTGAGAAGAGAATACAAAGAGATAAAGATAAAAGAGATAAGCCTGGACACGCAGGTCCAATTTATAAATTCTAAATTTACAATAATTTCTAAAATTACCCTTTCCCTTCTAATATCCATCCGCTATACACTATTCATCATCACATACATGTATATTCATTCAAGACATGCTATACAACCAATCAAATCCAATTAATTAGTCTTTGTTTAAGTGATCATCCAATGTTCAAACAATGGTTTGATTTTGCGCGAGTCCAACTCGTTTGAGAAAAGTACATAAGGTACGAATTCACGAATTATATCGAACTACCCGTTAAATCCAATTTAAGTCGTATTCAATACTAATTCAATTTATTTAATTCCAAATTAAATGTTTACACTTTTAATGTGCTTTAAAGATTAGATTCTAAATCTTATCAAATTGGGTCTCCAAGCCCAACTAACATCCAATGTGTGTTTAATTAAAGTCCGATGGGCTTTCAATTGATTTATCAAGGCTTGGGCTTTGGTCAATGTGGGTCAAACCCAATTACCAAGCCCAAATAAGGAATCACCCTTAAGTGCCATAAAATCAATTTCAAGCCCATAAGGCCCAATTAAACATAAAAGCCCATTAATTAAATTTAATATTCCAAATTTTAAAATTCAATTGATTAAAGTGTAATTGCATGATTAATTCATTAAACCAAATATTTCAAAAACACCAATTTAATTTATTAATCATCAATTGTTCAAAACACTTGTCTAACATTTATTTGAACAAAAAATCAAGTCCTTTAACATGTCATGTTGTATTCGGCCAAGAGGGATTTTTGCGGTTCGATTTGTTTTTCAATCCAATTGAATCACTAATCTACATCCCGTATTGATTTTAAGTCATCTAATGAACTTGAAAGCAAAAATCCAATTAAGTGAAAGGATCTCCATTTTCGGTCAATCAACAATTTTGGTTTAAAATTCATCCAATGCATTTTTCTCAAAATTGATCATGTAATACATCATATTACATACATTTAAGCATACTCCAATCATCTAATGAACTTGTGCATGCAAAATACCAAACCAGTAAAATGACCTACACATTCGGCCAAGGCATCAATTTTTGGAAAAAATTATCCAATGCATTTTTCTCAAAATTGATCATGTATAATATCATATTACATACATTTAAGCATACTCAAATCATATAATGAACTTGTGCATGCAAAATACCAAACCAATGGAAGCACCTCCACATTCGGCCAAGACAACCACTTTGGGGAAAAATCATCCAATGCATTTTTCTTAAAATTGATCATGTAATATATCATATAAAATACATATAAGCATACTTTAGCATCCAATTACACAAGAACATGCTTCAATCAATTTTCCCCAAATTAACCCTAATGTATTTCATGCTTAAACATGGCTCCATGATACCATTGTTGGTTTCTATAATTAGTCCCAAAGAAAGATTAGCCATAGAAATAGAAATACAAATAACATACATGCAAAGCTAGAAACATGGCGGAATCATACTTACTAGCTTTGTGACGAAAATGGTGAAGACAATCCTTGAGCCTTCAAGGTGGAAGTTTCGGCCAAGCAAGAAGATGGAGAGAAGCTTTAAGTCTTCAAGTGTTCCAAGCTCCAAGGTTGTTTCCCTATCACCTCTTTTGATCCTTCAATGTGCTAGCAAAAATGGAGAAGATGAAAACAAATTTCTGCCCTTGTTGGAAAAGCTCACGGCGTGCGTGAAGAAAGAAGGAGAAGAGAGTGAGAGACTTTTCAATTTTCTTGTTCTCCCTTTTGTTTCAAAAAACGTGAGTTACCAAAATGAAAAGCAATGATAAGATATCAAATACCAAAATGAATTTTTAATTAAAAAACCCTTCAAAAACCGTGAAAGGTTTTCCCTCCAAAAAAAAATTCATCATATGCCATCATTATCTCACATTGAGAATAGAGACAATGTATCATCCCATAAAGGTGACTAGATACATCCATCATCTATTCGTGTCAAGTAATGAGATATCGCGATGTGATTTGCGGATTCCACCCGTTTCAAAATACGAATGTGTCCGCAAACACTTTCGGGCCCAAATTCGCTAATTCCGAATTAACGAATTTCCGTCGCGACGAGAATTAAATAATTACGCCTAGCGGAATTATTATTCAGATCGCTAACGAATTAATTCCAAATTAATTCGTTTGCCCGAATTAAAATCCGATTTTAATTCCGCGTCGAAATCTAATTTCGTTTAATAATATATCGAATATATTATTTTATCGATTAATTCCAAATTAATCGATCTCTCTCTTCTCCTAATAAGGCATTTTATCCAAGATAAAGTTTCTCCGTAATTAATCCAAGATTAATAAAGTTCGAATCAAACATCATAGGTGAATCTTCAGGAAGCGACCCAAGAGATCTCCGGATATGTTGGCAGGAAATACGGTCGTTGGATAATCCAAACACGTACGTACCTCGTACTACGTTTTTACCGATTTACAAGACAAGTTGGCTTCTAGCAAAGCGCCATGCCTACCCAATTCTCCAGAAATATTCTTACTGGAATATTAGATCTTATCAAGCGTAGTATACCGTAGTATCGCGTACATCGATCCAGTATCGGACGATCACATGTTAGGCCTGGGGCTGGAAATGTGTTGCCCCGTACGAAAACATATCGGATATCAAACAACTAGTCTCTTTAAATCGGACAATCCTGACTTGTCATATTGTCCCGACGGTTGCAACCTTTTATAGAGTACTAGTTCTGTATCCTGCGTGATCATCATCTCCATATGTCTGAAGTGATACTTCCATCTTGACATCACATCCAGTACACTACGATTCTCGATAAACCCAGAAGAGGCGTACACAGAACCGGTTAAAGCCCCGAACCACCACAACCAAAGTTTATCGATTGTCGCAAGTACTAGCGATGCAAGTCTCAGGTTAAGACCATATACACCTACCCTGATGCGGCCTCCCATAGACACGCAGACATACTACCAATGGGATTCCGCGGTGTCTGTCCAGAGCGAAGCTGTTTTCCGTACCATCGGTAACACACAACCTCCTATCGCACTTGCATAAGTATCCAATACTTAAATATATGAGAACTATGTCGTTGTGCCATCACAACTCGCACAAGTGCAATACTAGTCTATTCCGCATTATCGATGTCCGATCTCGATAATACTCCGACTATGGATATTTAATGATTAAACCTTTATATTGATATTGTCTCATATCATCTCAATACGGAACTAATCATAGGACTTTTGCCATTAATATATCAAGTAAATAATTTACAAAACGGCAAAAGGCAATTCATGATCACATAGTTAATTTTGTACAATAATACAATATCATTTACAAAACAGTGACCCAACATGTGGTCACATAATGTCTAACACTTATCTGCTACGCTATTGGGATAATAAGACTAGGTCATGTTTATCAGATTATAGAGACTAGTTTACCAGAGATTCGACATGTGCTTCGTACGGGGCAGACACAATTCCAGCCACAGGCCTAGCACGTGATTATCCGATACTGGATCGCAATACGCAATACTACGTATACTACGCTTGATATAGATTACATAGAAATTGAAGAATATTTCTTGAGAATTGGGTAGGCACAGTGCTTTGTTAGAAGCCAACCATGTCTTGTAAATCGATAAAAATGTAGTACTAGGTACGTACGTGTTCGGATTGTCCGACGACCGGATTTACTGCCAACATATCCGGGGATCTCATGGGTCGCTTGCCGAAGATTCACCGATGACGTATGACTCAAACATAATTAATCTAAGACTAATTATTAGAGAGAGAAAATTAATCTGGGATTAATTACGGAGATATTTTATTTGGGATAAAATATTATTTAAAGAGAGAGAACGATTAATTTGGAATTAATCGATAAAATAATATATTTGATATATTCAACGAAATTAGATTTCCACGTGGAATTAAAATTAGATTTTAATTCGGGCTAACGAGTTAATTTAGAATTAATTCATTAGCGACGTGAATAGTAATTTGCTAGGCATAATTATTTAATTTAATTTGATTTAATTACATCGTAATGGAAAATTTGTTAATTCAGAATTCATGAACCCGAGCCCGGAATGTGTTTGTGAGGCCACTCCGATTTTGAATAAAGTGCGGCCACAAATCACATCACCAATCACATCGCAAGTCACTCACATGTCACATCCATTTTTTGTGATGTGTGTCATGTCACCTTTTTGGTGATGGATGTGGTTGAGAGCAATTAATGATATTTTCCCTCCAAATTGCTTTTGGAAAGCATATACCAAAATATGTGTAGGATTTTGTGATTAGGTTTTTGAAACCAAAAACAACACTTCTCTTCCTCTCTCTCCCTCATTCGGCCTTGGAGCCATTTTCTCTCATAAGTTCTTGGCTTAGCCGAGAACAAGAAGAAGTAAATAGAATGATTTGTGGCAAATTTTTCAATGATGCTAGCACATCCAATGGGTCATTCAAAGGTGATAGGGAAACCCATTCATGAGCATGGAATCCATTCACAAAGCTTGGATCTTGGAGCACAAATGAGAGGTATGATCGAAACACTTGTAGCACAAATGGAGGGCTTGGCCGAGACATCCATGAAGAAATTTTTTAGTGTTCTTCGCATCGCAAAAGCTGATCAAAGTGAGTATTCTGCAACTTTACTTTGATGTATTCGCATATTTCATCGCTTAATTTGATCTTGGTTTGCCCTAGAAAACCCAACAATAGTATCAAAGCCTTGATTAAGCATGAAATTGAATTCAGGTAAAATTTGGGTAAAATTGATTTGAGCATGATTTGATGAAATTGTTTGTTTCAATATGCTTGAATGATGATAACTTAGAGTTATGCATGATCAATTTGATGAAAATTGAATTGGATAATTTTTCCCCAAATAATTTGGCTTGGCCGAATGTATAGAGTGCCCTAATGTCTTGGTGATTTTTATTTTTTTATCATTGGATGAGTTCAAAGACTTGGGATAAATTGATTTAGGATTTAATTGGATTGAAATCGAAATCGATTTTAAAAAAACCCCAAATTGTCGTGAGCTATAAGCATGGAATGAATTGATTTTTTTATTCAATAATGTTGGACATGTGTTGATGATGATAAGCATGATTAATTATGTAAATTGGTGTTTTGGAAATATTAATTTGAATAATTAATTATGGCTATACACTTGAGTTAATTAAATTGTGAAATTTGGAATTTAATTAGTTGGGATAAATTTGTAATTGGGCTTAAAATATTGTATTTGGGCTTAATGGGCTTGGTTGGGAAAAGTTGGGTTTAGGTTAATTGGTTGGATCCAATTGGGCCCAAAACAATATCTATAAAGTCCAAATATAATATAATTGACCTTTAAAATTTTAAGTGGGCCTAATGGGCCTAAATTGATTTTTGGCAAAAGGGTGATTCCTTTTGGGCTTTGGTTGCCAAAGTCTATGCCTTATAAATTAATTGAAAGTCCATTGGACTTTAATTAAATTGACATTGGATGGTAATTGGGCTTTGAGACCCGTAAAGATAAGAATTAGAATATAAGTCGCAAAGGCTCATTAATAAAGTATAATTATTTAATTTGGAATTAAATAAAGAATTAGTATTGAATACAAATTAAATTGGATTTAATATTGTAGCTTAATATAATTCAAGAATTCGTACTTTGAGTAGTTATTCTTAAAATGAGTTTGACTCACGCAAATCAAATCGTTGTTTTAATATTGGATGGTCATTAATTTCAGATTAATTAATTGGATTAGATTGATTGATAACATGCTTTGTGTGAATAAATGGATGTGATGTATAAATAATGTATATCGGATGGATATTAGATGGGAGAAGGTAATTTTGGAAATTGTTGTAATAAATTTAGAATTTATTAAATTGGACCTGCGTGTCCAGCCTATTACCTCTTGACTCTTTGTATTTCTCTTCTCACCTATTGCCCTCAATGTAAATGAGATTTCTTTAGAAGTGTTATGTAATTGGGTAGAAGTAAGAATTGTGCTAGCAGGAGAGAGGAAATTGAGAGATTTGTTCTAGGAACAAGTTGTTTTAAATATCCATCCGCATATCATTATTAATTTATTTATCGCTCATTATTATGCTTTTAGAATGCTTGCTTAAGGTTGTATGATGAGATCTAATCAAAGATAATTAATTGGTTGCCAATTACGCGAAAAACCCTCAATAAATATTAAGCGTTTTTCCTTCCATTGAATGATTCATTCTCAAGATCCAAGATTGGCACTGGTTTGTTGCCCAAAGGCAAGACCTTTGTCCATCGCTGATGTGTTTGAATCATGAAGGCTTTGTTCCATATCGCATGTCTTGTCCAAGTTGTGATTTGTTGGCCAAAGTCAAGATCACTTCTTGTCCATCGGCATCGATTACAAATCTTTCCAAGGTCAATGGGTCCTGCTTAACTGGAATCATTAAGTTTTTTGTGCCAAAGCCAAGGCTTAATTGATTCAGAGGAAAAATGTTAGGAAATATATTGGATATATTGGCATATATTAGATATATGTTTCGGATTTGGATGTCCACCTACTGGATCTAGGAATTGGATGAGATCTAATTGATCTTAGAGATCTACATAGTTAAATATCATACAGCTTGTTAGCCAAAGTCAAGGTTGTGTGTTATTTAACGGGATCCTAGCCCACTAGGAAACTAGGTTTCCTGATTACTCAACAGAGGGTTAGAGGCTCGCCGAAAAATAATGGGAGGCAAGTATTATATTTGTAATTTCGTTTAGATACTTTCCAATACGCGTTCATTTCATTTTTCGTCATTAATTTAAATACATATTAGTTGGACTAATATTTAATTGTTGTGTTAAATTTAACAGTTGGACTGTATTCAAACTACTTCAATTATAGTTGATTATATAATTGGATTATAGTAATCAATATATTTTAATTTAACCAATCAAATTATAGTTGATTATATAGGTAGACTATAGTAATCATTATATTAATAGTACTCGAAATCATTGATTGGATAGTTGGACTATAGCAATCAAGATAAATGAAAGATTAGCGTTTAAAACATAAACCTGGGTGAAAATGTCTTTAAACGGCTTTAATTTTCAAATTGGGAATAAAACCTCAGGATAGTCCTGGGAACTGAGAAGTTATTCTATTTGATAGAATGACATCTCGGGCCTAAGCCTGGAGTTGAGCAAATAGTAGAACATGATATTTGGAATATTTATGTGATGATAACTTTAGTGCTCAATCCGTTATGCTTACTGCAATGACACTTTAATTTCGTTATCAAAATTAAGGATTAGATTCTTGTACCATGATGTTGAAATTAAAGGATCTTCATAGATCTATTCATAGATCTTAGAAGTACAAATTGCAAAAGAAGCTCTTTCACTCGTGTATGTCAGAGGGTACATCTGTCGAGCACTAGGTGTCCCAGATGATTGCTGACATTGATCAACTAGGTTAGCTGGGCATTACCTACGTGGCTGAGACTGCCAAAGGTTTGATCTTATAGCCTCTACCCGAAAGCTGGAGCAGGTTCATTATGAACCAAGAGTAAACTCTTGGAGAGTTGATGGCTATGCTCTATGAGGCAGATTCAGAGCTTCTAAAATGGGCAAAGGCAAAATCATCATAGTCTTCTGGGAAGACAAATGACATATCCCAAGATGTTTGCCTAAACTATGGCAAATAGGGTCGCTGGATGTGTGACTGGCGTATGGACAAGGCAGACATGAAGGAAGTGAAGAGGGGCAAGGCTCCAGCTTCAAGTATGTTTATCATAAAAATGTTCGCTATTAGTTTCAAAATTGGATTTTGATACTAGATATGGTACATAAGATATGTACTGATGTGCGGAATCTGCTGATTAGCAGGATACTGACTTCACTTGAGATTGATCTACGAATCGAAAATGGGATGAGAGTCGCTGTTTTAATTGTATGTTTGTCATAAACATGTTCGCTATTAGTTTCAAAATTGGATTTTGATACTAGATGTGGTACATAAGATATGTACTGATGTGCGGAATCTGCTGATTAGCAGGATACTGACTTCATTTGAGATTGATCTGCGAATCGAAAATGGGATGAGAGTCGCTGTTTTAATTGTAGAAACCTAAGTTTAAGAACTACCCTTCGAGTATGTACTTAAATTAGGAAACTGTTATAATGTACCTAATTTGACTAGAAACATTATCTCTATATCAGAGTATAACTCGTTGCCGGTATACCTTTATATTCTAGAACACTAAAATGTTTTATTTTATAAAGATGATATTGAGAGAAGCATATTAGATGTTAATAACAGTATTTATATTTAGAATATAAATGAATCTCAAACGTATAACATAACAAACAAATAGCTCAAACTAATTTAATCAGATGAGACTTATTTGTGGCATTGTTGTGTGGGACACATTAAACAAGACTCGTACATCCACACTTTTGAAGAGTGGGTACTAGGACAAATTTGATTCTATTCAAATGATGTCTACGAATCTAGTTTATTAGGCAAAGTGCCTAAAACACATTTTACTTGGTAAAAGCATAAGTGCCATCGATCTGTTAGCCCTTGTTCCTAGTGACATAAGTGGGCCCATATCTAGCTAGGATAGAGGTGGATATGAACACTTCGTAACCTTTACGGATGTGGCAACGTGTTTTGGTTATGTGTTTCTTTTGAAACATAAATCGGAAACTTTTGATAAATTCAAAGAGTTTTGACACGAAGTAGATAAACAGATCGGCTAAAGTATTAAAACATCATGATTGGACCGTGATGAAAATACTTAAGCAATAAACTTATCGATTACTTTAAAGAGTATAGTATTCTTTCATAGTGGACTCCTCTAAGAACACCTCAATCTGACGGTGTTTCCGAACAGAGAAATCAAACTTTGTTGGACATAGTAAGGTTAATCATGAGTCGCTCTAAGCTACCATTTTCCTTCTAGGGATACGCATTTAACAGTACAAAACTTATTTTGAATAAGGTTCCATAAAAATCTGTTAGACAGATTTCATATTAGATATGAAAAGGAAAGAAACCAGGTTTTCTCATTCCTGTAGATTTAGGAATGCAAGGCATATGTTTGGATGATACCAAACTAGAACCCAAATCGGATAAGTGCCTAATTTGTAGGTTATCCTAGGGAAACCAAAGTAAAGTACTTATACAACTCACTAGAGAACAATGTAATTGTTGCTCGCCATGCGGTTTTCCTAAAAGGAATACCTATATGTAGTGGTAAGTGGGAGGAAAGTAAAACTCGATGAAAATCGGAGTAATACTATTCCAGGCACCGATTCCTTAATGAAACTCAAAAAGTTCATCAAGGATAAAACTGTACGAATAATCTTTGAATACACAAGAATCTCGTAAGTCGGAGAGAGTCAGAAAACAACCTAGGAGGTATAGGTTTCTGATCTCACCTCATAAAGATGTCAATCATATTGAGGAAGACGAACCGACTTTGTATGAGGAAGTGATACAAGGTATCGACTCCCTATTATGGAAAAGTGTCATGATGTCCGAAATGGATTCCATGTATACCAACCAAACTTGGACACTAGTTGATGTACCGGAAGGCATTGTGTCTATTGGTACTATATAAGTCTTCAAGGAAGATATACATGGATGGTAACATACAACGTACTAAGCTAGGCTTGTAGCGAAAAGGTATCGTTATCAACTTTGTGTCGATTACGATGAAACTTTTTATCTGTTGCCATGGTTAAAATCCATTTGGATAATGCTTACTGATGCTGCATGTTTCATTTATGAAATATAGCAGCTGAACGTCAAAATCGCTTTCCTTAAACGGAAACCTTTTGGAGGATGTTTACAACATCCTGACGGTTTTGTCGTACCAAAACAACCAAACAAGGTTTGCAGGTTATTCGATCCATTTTTGGATTGAAGCAAGCATTGCATTATTGGAACTATTGTTTTGATGTAATCATAATGGTGTATGATTTAATTCAAAACGAAAATGATTCTTGTGTATATAAAGAGGCTAGTGGGAGCGCACTAACAATGATTGTCCTATAAAGTGATGACATATAATTTCTTGGAAATGACATTCCCATAATACAATCGGTGAAAGCTAGGTTTTCATGAAAATTCTCTGTAGAATACTTGGGAGAGACAACCTTTATTCTAGGAATAAGGATCTACTGGGATAGATCTAAAAGTTGTTGACACTCTTCGAGAACTCATACATTGAAATAAATGTACGCGACCTGGTGTCTCATATGCTTTGAGCATATGGAGTCACAACCAGGCCAATCCAAGTGATAGTCAATGGATTGATGTTAAGAACATCCTTAAGTATCTTAGATGAACTAAGGATGCTTTCTTGAGCTATGGAAAAGGAGAACTTGAAGTGACTGGGTTCACTGCTGCAAGTTTCCAAACCGACAATAACGACTGTAAGTCGTAAAAGGGGTACTATATAGTTTGAATAACGGAACAGTGAGCTGGAAATCTTCCAAGCAAGATACTGTTACCGAATAAACAACAAAAGTGGAATATTGTTGCAGCTGAGGCAGCAATAGAATCACTTTGGATCTATATAATGCTAATTGGATTAGGAATAGTTCTGTTAGCAGTTGAGCTAGGCTACAGCACTGGTTAAAGAATTAATGGTCTCATCAACGATTCATCTGATTCGTTCGGATCATTCATCGTAGAGATGTGATGATCGAATAAATCGCATCAGATGATAACTTTGAAAATCCGCTGACGAAAGCTATTTCACAGCAGAAGTTTGAGCGAACCGTACATAGTTCAAGTGTAAGACACTTGAGTCATTGGCTATAGGCCAAGTGGGAGATTGTTGGACAATAATGACCCATAGCTTCACTATTTGTACAGAACATGGTATTGTTGTACAAATTAACTATGTGACAAAGGAAATTGCTATTTTATCATTTGTAATTGGATTACCGGGATATATAAATGATAAAAGTCCTTATGATTAGTTCCGGATTGAGATGACATTAGACAATATCAATCCACGAAGGTTTAATCATTAAAACATCCCTAGTCGTAGTATTATCGAGATTGGACATCGATAATGCGGAATAGACTAGTATTGCACTTGTGCGCGTTGTGGGAGCATAACAGTATAGTTCTCATATATTTGGGTATTGGATACTCATGCAAGTGTAATAGGAGGTTGTACCGATGGTACAAAAACAGCTTCACTCTGGATAGACCCCTCGGAATTCCATTGGTAGTATGACTATGTGTCTATGAAAGTCCGTATCAGGGTAGGTGTATTTGGTCTTAACCTGAGACTTGCACCGATAATACTTGCGACAATCAATATACTTTGGTTTTGGTCGTCCAAGGCTTTAACAGGTTTTGTGTACGCCTCATCTGGGTATATTGAGAATCGTAGTGTATTGGGTGTGATTTCAAGATGGAAGTATCACTTCAGTCATATGGAGATGATGGTCACGTAGGATACGGAACTGATGCTCTTATATGCTGCAGTTATCAGGATAATATGACTAGGTCATGTTTATCCGATTATAGAGACTAGTTACCAGAGATCCGACATGTGCTTCGTACGGGGCAGACACAATTCCAGCCCCAGGCCTATCATGTGACATCCGATACTGGATCGCAATACGCAATACTACGTATACTACGCCTGATATATATTACATATTCCTTTAAGAATATTTCTGGAGAATTGGGTAGGCACGGTGCTTTGCTAGAAGCCAACCATGACTTGTAAATCGGTAAAAACGTAGTACTAGGTAAGTACGTGTTCGGATAGTCCGATGACCGGATTTACTGCCAACATATCCGAGGATCTCATGGGTCGCTTCTCGAAAGATTCATCGATGATGTATGACTCAGACATAATTAATCTAGGATTAATTATTAGAGAGAGAAAATTATTCTGGGATTAATTACAGAGGTATTTTATCTGGGATAAAATATTATTTAAAGAGAGATGACGATTAATTTGGAATTAATCGATAAAATAATATATTCGATATATTAAACGAAATTAAATTTCGACGCGGAATTAAAATTAGATTTTAATTCGGGCTAACGAGTTATTTTTGAATTAATTCGTTAGCGATGTGAATAGTAATTTTACTAGGCATAATTATTTAATTAAATTTGATTTAATTACGTCGCAACGGAAAATTCGTTAATTCAGAATTAACGAACCGAGCACGGAATGTGTTTACGAGGCCACTCCGATTTTGAATCAAGTGCGGCCACAAATCACATCGCAAGTCACTCACATGTCACATCCACTTTTTGTGATGTGTGTCATGTCACTTTTTTGGTGATGGAGGTGGTTGAGAGCAATTAATGCTCTTTTCCCTTCAAATTGCTTTTGGAAAACATATACCAAAATGTGTGTAGGATTTTGTGATTAGGTTTTAGAAACCAAAAACAACACTTCTCTTCCTCTCTCTCCCTCATTCGGCCTTGGAGCCATTTTCTCTCATAAGTTCTTGGCTTGGCCGAGAACAAGAAGAAGCAAATAGAAAGATTTGTGGCAAATTTTTCAATGATGCTAGCACATCAAAGGGGTCATTCAAAGGTTATAGGGAAACCCATTCATGAGCATGGAATCCATTCATAAAGCTTGGAGCTTGGAGCACAAAGGAGAGGCATGACCGAAACACTTGGAGCACAAATGGAGGGCTTGGCCGAGACATCCATGAAGAAATTTTTTGTTGTTCTCTGCATCGCATAAGCCGATCAAAGTGAGTATTCCGCAACTTTACTTTAATGTATTCGCACATTTCATCGCTTAATTTGATCTTGGTTTGACCTAGAAAACCTAACAAAGACCACATACACCTACCCTGATTCAGATTCCCATAGACACATAGTCATACTACCAATGGGATTCAGAGGGGTCTATCTAGAGCGAAGCTGTTCCCGGTCCAACGGCTAACAGAACCTCCTATCACACTTGCATAAGTATCTGATACTTAAATATATGAGAACTATGCCGTTAAGCTTCCATAACGCGCACAAGTGTAATACTAGTCTATTCCGTATTATCGATGTCCAGTCTCGATAATACTACAACTATGGATGTTTAATGATTAAACCTTTCGTGGATTAATATTGTCTCGTATCTTATTAATATGGAACTAATCATAAGGACTTTTATCATTTATATATATCCAAGTAATCCAATTACAACATGATAAAATAGCAATTTCACATAGTTAATTTGTACAAAAACACCATGTCTTTTACAAATAGTGATGCTATGGGTCATATTTGTCCAAGACTCGAACCCTCCGAACCTACCTGGATTTATTTTAACACTATCACATCAATACACAGAAAATCCATTTTAACCAAAACCTTACATAATCTGTTGGATCGATCCAATTCATTCTGTTTTCACTTGGATTCTACCAAATACACATATTCAATATACTTATACTCAAACAATTAAATTTATTTCATTACGCTACTCTATGAAACTACTAGATACATTGGAACATTAAAGGACAAAAGTAAAATTAGAGGATTTTTATCGGGAGGTCTTGCCGAGATTTCGAGGGCATATACGGACTCCAAAAAAATACCACGAATGTGCTGGAATCGACAGAATTTTAATCGGAGACGATATTCATTCATGGGTCACTATTCACCATCGCTTACTTCCTCGTTTTACGTGCAACTGTGAACAGAACGGAAAATCAGTCACCACCAACTTATAATACTCTCTAAGAGCTTCGATTTGGAGGGTGGCTCGGGCAGTGAAACGAAGCAACGAGCCGGGATCAAGAAACCCAAACTCGAGTACATACCCATTAGGGAAATTAGTCACCACAAGACAGAGTGGTGGCCGATGCACCCCCTATATTCGTCACAATGGCCTGCAGGCTACCGGCTCGATCATGGGCTTTCCAAACCGTTTTGGGGATGGGGGTCGTGTGGGGTATTTAGGGAAATTATGCCATTTCTGCAGTTTTCAAAAACTTAATGCTATTTATCGAAAAAAATTTGAAAATTAAATCCCTGGAAAATTACTATTAGGTCCCTGCCATGAGGATTTCTCAAAAATTTTCATTTTAGAAGCCCTTCTCATGTAAATATCAAAACGTGTTCAACACAAAAGTTGTTCGTCTAGGAAAAAGAGTCAAATGGTTTAAGAATGAGCTCAATCAGATTTTTTATGCTATTTTTATAACCGAAACAACAAACTTTTATGCATATGATGATATAATCAGAAATAGCGTAATCGGTTTTTGAAACCACGCGTTTTCCAACGCGATGAAGCTTCACATTAAAACATTCCGATCTATTTTCCAACACATAAACTCTTATTTTCGAACATCATTCAGTTCCAAAATCTAAACTTTAATTCGGAAATCTTATAGAATTACTCCAAAAAATTCAGGATATTACACCATTTGTTGACCGTCAGTTAATTTAGTTGACCTTAGTGTTAAAATATAACGGTCAAGTAATGGTCAAATAAAATTTTGATGGAAAAATAGTAAAATATTATCTTGTTATAAATTTAATAATAAAAATATAATATTTCAAAATCACTAGTACCCAATTATTATTTTATTATAAATTTAATAGTAAAATATAAATAACCATAAATAAATATAGAAAAAAACTAATGGCTAATACCTAATTAAGCATGCTTAGATATTTGGTCTCGTGGAGACTGCATTTAAATTCCATTAATGAAGCAACGAATGTAATCTAGAAATGAAGTTCCATGCAATATATATATATAGCCTTCTGATCATGCATCCATAAAAATAAAAATAACAGTTAATATATTTATTCCCTCAATATTGCAATAACTCAAAAATTTAATAATGTATTTTAGTCTTCTCATTTTAAAGTCCGGGCCAAACTGGTCAATTGGTCAAAATTTAAATTTACAAAATAGAGACCAAAATGATAAAAATTTATTTTCTTGTATCAAATATAAAAAAAATGCATATAATTATAGCATAATTAGATATTTGAAAGACAGAGTTAGAATATTTTCCAATCTACTTTTGATGTCAACTGTAGGAGTTTTCGTGTAGACACTTCACTGGAAAACTTCTCACACAACAGAAATTGCATATAGGCCTCGAGATTATACTTAGAAAATATATTCCTTCCTCTTTCTTTTTTATCTCCGAATGGACACCCCCAAAATCACCCCTGTGATTTGTGATAATTCAGGGATTTAGAAAGACCCTCCAGCCCTGCGATTTTAGAGCAATTCGGAAGATTTCTATACAATAGAAACAGCCTCGAACAGTCCCAAAATATTCTCAACTGGTTTGGAAATTGTTTGCGTAATTTTCTACACGCGAAGGAAGAAAACGTGTCAGGTTCAAACCTCCTGAGACAAAGTCTCAGCAATGGGTGTTTGATTAAGTGAATAAGCCTCCAAGGGGCGCAAGCACACAAATTACAGTCCTAAGAGTTATGAAACTAAGAAATAAAAAATATGCTCGTTTGAGTCTTCATTTCATCGGGGGTTTTTCCTCTTTGTACGAGTGAGCTTTTATAATGAAGCTTGTAAACCACTTGGGCAGTTCCAGTGACTCCCTACAACTGCTGGATCATGTCTTCAACCGTTGAGCTGTGCGTCTCAACTGCTTGATCGTGGAGGGAAAAACTGCTTAACTGTTGTAATTGTGGGATCAACTGCATCACGTGTTCTCGTTCTAATCGCTGCTTCGGTCGTCTTGAGTTCTTTGTCGCTCTTCTCTTCGTCGCTATTCTTGCCTTTGTCCTTTACTCCTTCGTTCTAGGGTGATTTCGCTCTAGGGTGACATTTTTTCTTTTTTCAACAATTGTCCCCTAAATTCACCTTGATTGAATTGGAAGTGAAAATCGAGGTGAATTTCTCGGCCTTCCATCCCGGTTCTTTCTTCTCATTCAGGGGAGGCCACTACACTAATTAAGGGCTAGTCTGATGGGCATTCTTTCTCACCCTCGACTCGATAGTTACCCGACCGATCCTTCAGGACAGGTAATCTGCGAAAGCGAGGAGTGCAATACCCTCCACACAGAGGAACTCGGTCAGTCGCTGTCAACGGACGTAACCTATCCACAACCAGGGGATGCATTACCTTCCACACAAAGGACCATGGTCAGCTGTTGCTAACGGATGTAGCCCATCCACAACTTTACATTCCATTTCACACCTCACACTGTGTTGATGGCCATTTGCTAACTTTTTTACATTCCATTTCACAACTCATTAAAGAAAAACTTTTATTTCCAATAGCCTTTGTTCCATGTAGATCATTTCTTTTTTCCGGCTCCGTTCTGATCCTTCTGTTCTTTCCCCTTTCATCCGTTCAGAAAGGAATTTGCTTGGTTATGAAAGACCAAGCTGAGATGCTGTGAGTAGGACTGGCCCTTGGCCGGGCGGTTGGAAGAGGTTACAGAATTTGTTATTTTCCTATAAGCTATTTTCAGAGCATACTCTTTAACCCTTCTCTTTTTATATACTCTCAAGACATGACACTGTTCTCATTTGCAATGCTTTCCATGTGCTACCTGACTGATTGACGGGTTCTCTGCCCTAGGCCTGACTTTGTCGAAAGTAACCTGCAGTCTGATGGTTTTGTCACATCAACTCTGCTTTTCTTATGTCATGCGCAACAATAATGGTGATAGCCTGGACGATGCTTCCGGGGGATGACTTATGTTGACACTTGTATTTGGCCGATCTAGTGAAGGCTGATGCTGAGATGCCGAGGCTTGGCCGATCTATTGAAGGCCGATGCTGAGATACTCATGCTTGGCCGATGCTGAGAGTTTGGCAAACCTGAGGGAGAAGTTCTTGCCCTGTAATTGAGGGAGAAGTTATCACCCTGCAATTGGTTAGGTCATCCTTTACAGTCCCATGCGAACCCATCACTTCTGCAATAAATGCGTGACCTTTCCCAATACGCTCATCATGACGCCTATTAATGAGCGATTTTTCCGTCACTTCGGTGTTTCCTTTCGTCAAACGTCACTCCACATCAAATCATATCACAACACATGTCCAATGCGACTCTTCATTCTCTTCATTTTCCGGCCGTTTCCATCTTTCGGTGATTTGCGTTGCGATATCTGTCTCTAGTTAATTCTTTCATCCGTATATGTAAGGGTTCAGCCTACTCTGGTTCTTACTTTACTTTCGACCCTCTTCGAAAACCTCCCTTATTTCTTACCTTCAATATTGCATTAATGGCGTCTTCTTCTTCTGTCCCAAAAACCAGTTCCTCAACTTTTTCCGACTATAAAATGGCGCTGGACGATTCCTCCGTGACCACTTTCGGTGTTCATACCCTCAATGAGAACTACGACCAGTGTACACTTGGTCCCATTTTTATTGAAGACGACACCATTGCCACAGCCCCGTTGGCTCAACAGTTCCCTTCCTCTTCTGGTCTCCCGTTTTCAGAGCCAATTAATATTTCTCCTTTGGCTCAATCCAACCCGATTCGCACGTGGCCCAAACATGACGCTGCGTTTGAGTCTTAGTTCCAACGTATGCTATTGCATGCCGATACCCGTGCCTTTCTAGAGGAACATGGCTTCCTTTCCTTCATCGAACTTTCATTGGCCTTGCCTTCTTTTGACTATAACATAATTCCCACCTCCTTACTCTTTTGGTCTTCTGAATACAATGTATTCATTTTCCCAGTTGGTCCATTTACTATTACTCTTCGTGAGATCGGTTCTCTCACCGGGCAAGCCTCTTTCGGTGCGCCCATCTCGGCCTGAACAACCTTCAGTTAAGCTCATCCTCCGATGGACTCTTCGTCATTTTCGTCATACTCTTCTTTTCTTCACATATTTTCAAAATCGGTCGGTCCTATTTCGATGTTGGAGCGAATGGCCTCCGTTCACTATTGGCTGTGCAAATATATCATTTGCGTGCCTAGCCAAAAGCCTGTGGTGGGCTACCTCCCCATCTCTTCAGACCTTACCAATGTTCGTCTAACATTAATGAAGTACCATGGTCTAACATTTAATGAAGTACCATGGTCTAACATTATTGTTTGCGGTATACCGAATCGGTGAATGATATGCTGTTTTATGAACTGACGATCTGCTCTTGGGAGATTTCCACTACCGGAATAGCTTCCACCCATTTGGTAAAAAAATCGGTAGCAACGATAATGAAAGTATGCCTCTTGGTTGATGCATGATAGATTTTCCCTATCAAATCTATCGCCAATCCTATGAATGGCCATGGTTTAATGACAAGGATCATTTCGGTTGCTGGTGCCTTCTGAATGGGCCCATGCTTCTGACAAGCAATACATCATTTGGCATACGAGATGCATGATTCTCCCATCTTCGGCCAATAATAGTCGCTCCGTATAACCAGCCATCTCATCTTTATTCCGGCCTGGTGAGCCCCACAAACACCTTCATGTATCTCGGCCATGATAATTTTGGACTCCGATGGCCCTACACATTTCAACAACAGACCGTCTTGGCATTTTTTATACAACACATCTCCTGATACCACGTAATTCAAGGCTTTGAGTTTCAGCCTTCGATCTTTCAGCGGGTCTGCTACATTACCTTCACTCGGTACCTTGCACACGACAATATCCCCTCGCGACATAATCTCTCGAATGATGTGGTACTTGCGTTCCACATGCTTCGACTTCTGATGCGCCATCGGTTCCTTTGCTTGCGTAATGGCTCCAGTATTATCACAGTATAACAGAATCGCATTCTCGATACTTGGGACAACTCCCAATTCTGTGATAAAGTTCTTTATCCATACAGCCTCATTTGCAGCTTCAGAAGCTCCAATATATTCCGCCTCAGTGGTGGAATCTGTTGTCGATCCATGTTTGGAACTCTTCCAACAAACTACACCTCCGTTAAGGGTAAATACGAATCCAGATGTAGACTTTCTATCATCAGGATCCGTTTGGAAATTAGAATCCGTATACCAGTTAACTTGCAGTTCGTTTCCTCTATAAATTATTAACTTATCCTTAGTACCTTTAAGATACTTGAGGATATGTTTAATGGCCATCCAATGGTCATTACCTAGATTGGACTGATATCGACTAGTTACGCTAACAGCGAAACTGATATCAGGCCTCGTACATAACATGGCATATATTATGCTACCCAAACATGAAGCATAAGGTTGGTTAGACATTCTAACCTTCTCATATTCTGTTTGTGGACTCATCTTCTTAGAAAGATGAATCCCATGTCTGAACGGTATGTTTGCTGTCTTACAGTTACCAAAATTATACCGTTCCAAGATATTATCTATGTACGTTGATTGGGATAACCCAATCAGCCTCCTTTGTCTATCTCTATAGAGTTTTATCCCTAAAAGATAAGAAGCTTCTCCCAGGTCCTTTATGGAGAAATTTTTACAGAGGTACGCTTTTACACTTTGTAACATACCTAAATCATTCCCAATGATTAGGATGTCATCAACATATAGGACTAAAAATACGACCATGCTCCTACTGGCCTTCTGATACACACAGGATTCTTCTGAATTCTTGAGAAAACCAGACGATCTAAAAATCTCGTCGAATCGAAGATTCCAACTTCATGAAGCTTATTTAAGTCCATAAATGGACTTCTTAAGCTTACATACCATGCCCGAGTTTTCGCTGGATGCAAAATCTTCCGGCTGTTCCATATAGATTTCTTCATCAATAAATCCATTTAGAAAAGTCATTTTGACATCCATTTGCCAAATCTCATAGTCATGATACGCGGCTATAGAAAGCAAAATCCGAATAGACTTAAGCATTGCTACTGGTGAAAAAGTTTCATCGTAGTCGACGCCAGATCGCTGCATGTAACCTTTTGCTAGCAGTCGGGCCTTGTAAGTTTCAACCTTACCGTCAGGCCTGCGCTTCCTTTTGTAAACCCATTTACAACCAATAGGAACAATTCTTTCGGGAAGCGAAACCATGTCCCAAACTTGATTCTCATGCATTGAGTCTATCTCGGATTTCATGGAAAATTGCCATTTCACGAAGTCGATGTCCAACATCGATTCTCTATAGGTGAAAGGATATGTCTCATCAACTAAGAGAACATCCAGACTCTTTTCTTGTATCAAATACAAGCGTTCAGGAGGTCTAGATACCCTTTCCGACCTACGGAGTGTGTGTGTTGAAGGTCCTTCATCTACTTGAACTTCGGGTTCCTTCGTTGGTTCGTTATTTTCATGTTGGACTTCATCAAGCTCAACATGTCTATGATTACCACCTTCTGACAAAAATTCTACTTCTAGAAATTTTGCGAAGCGAGCTACGAAAATATTTCGATGCTCGGTATCATAGAACAAATATCCCCTCGTATTCGAAGGATATCTGACAAACCTAAACTTTTGCCCTCGAGGTGAAAGCTTATCTTGCTAAGTCACCCTGACATAGGCAGGACAACCCCAAACCTTAATATAATTAAGATTTGGTCTCCTACCGAGCCATATCTGATACGGAGTCGTAGGAACAACTTTTGAAGGAATCTTGTTCAAAAGATGTGCAGCTGTTAAAAGAGAGTAGCCCCATAAATAATAGGGCAAATATGTGAAACTCAACATTGATCGGACCATATCCAATAAAGTCCGATTTCTCCTCTCAGACACTCCATTGTGCTATGGAGTACCTGGAGGAGTATATTGAGCGAGAATCCCATTCTCCTTCATATAATCCATGAACTCACCACTCATATATTTGCCGCCTCGATCAGATCGAAGGCATTTAATATATTTACCAGTTTGTTTTTTTACTTCATTTAGGAACTCTTTGAACTTTTTAAAGGTTTCTGATTTATGTCGCATCAAATAGACATAACCGTACCGTGACAGATCATCGGTAAAGGTAACGAAGTACGAATAACCACTGTGAGCAGTTTGACTTAGTGGACCACATACATCAGAATGTACGAGTTCCAGTAAGTTAGTGGCGCGCTGTCCAACACCAGAAAACGGGGCTTTGGTCATCTTACCCTGAATACAGGATTCACAAGTTGGATATATAGGATTCAATGGTAAGATCTGATATCAAACCATTCCTAACCAATTGGGTAAGGCGTTTAACGCCAATGTGACCAAGCCGCATATGCCAAAGTTTAGTATTATTAATTACAGGTAGATTACGTTTATTAATTGCAGCATTCAAAATATCTTTTGAAGTTTGCAATGTATAATGACCATGCTGGTTTGGACAACAAATGATCTGAATATTATTTCTATCATATAAATATAAAGAACTATTCTTAATATTAATACAAAAGCCTTATGTATCCAATACAAAAGTGATATAATATTAGCTACACATCCTGGTACAAAATGGCATTCATTTAACAAAAGTGTCCCATTCGGTAATGAAATCTCGCATACTCCCACTACAACTGCATCCAAAGAGTCTCCACTCCCGAATCACAATTGCATCTCTCTGGGCTTCAGCCTTCTACTTTCCTTCAGCACCTGCAACGAATTGCAAATGTGAATGGGACAAGTAGAATCTAAAATCCAGCTGGTTGTAACGGCTTCACAAGCCAAAGATAAATCAATAACTGGAAAATAAATGTACCTGATGTAGATGCTCTATCCCTCCTCAGCTGGGCGATGTAGTCGGGACAATTCCTTTTCCAGTGCCCAACTTTGCCGTAGTGGTGGCATTTGTCTTCAGAAGCCCTCTTTAGCTTAGCTATCTTTGCCTACGGTTGAGGACCGAAACCCATTTTCTTCTTCCCTTTCTTCTTCTTTCCCTTTGGCCAGGCCTAGGAAGAAACAGAAAGAGAAGTGGGTCTAGGAGGGCGAGTCGGTACTCCCTTCTTAAGGTCCTCCTCCGCCGTGAGCAACATCCTATGTAACTCATGGTAGGTACAAATAGTCCCGTTCATGTTGAAATACATCACGAACTGGCGATATGAAGCTGGGAGAGAACCAAGAATGACACTCCTACAGAGAATGTCATTTAGAATGAGATTATGTTGCCTCAATTGATCGATCAAATCGATCATTTGAAGAACATGCGGGCTAACAGCTTGCCCCTCATCCAACCGCACATGGAACAGTTCCATTGCGACTTTGTGAACAATCACTTGTTTTTGGTTCTCAAATGACTGTCTCAATCGAGTCATCATTGTATAGGCATCTGACATGCCATAATACTATTTCTTGAGTCCCGAAGACAGTGAACTAATGATGTATGATTTAACTCTTAAATCATCATTCTTCCAAGTTTCAAAAACTTGGTGTTCCTCCTCTGTAGCATCCGCACCAATAGCAAGGGGCAACGGACCCACAAGAACATATCCCAGTTTCTCAGAATCGAGGAAAATCCTCAAATCCAAGTCCCAGTCAGCGAAGTTTTCAGCGCCTTTGAGTTTGTTCGCATCAAGCATATGCGCGAACTGATTCGTGGATGGTGCCGCCATCGCAAATCTATCATATAGATTACGCAAAACAGTTAGCAGAAATTTAAGCAGTTTCATATAATATCAAAAGCATAAACTAGATCATGGATTTTTAATCTAAAAATGCCCCTCCCACTAAATCATGCAATACTGTAATCCCCAAACAGAATACAAAGATTTAATAATTAAATTAAATACAAATAGTGAAAAGTGGATCTCGTGAATATATTTCAGCTCACAGCAGAGGCACGGTCTCGCCTACGTATATTCATCAGGTAGACAACTCATTTGTCAATCACTCAATAGTGACTCATAGGTTCCCGGTCCTGGTCGTTTCTCATTGTCGCTGCGAAGGCAGTCCCACAAGGAGACGTACCAAGGTTAAACTCGTCAATGATAAACTCAAGTTACTTACGTAATCCTGACAGCTAGGGCACGTTCAGAATTCCGCTTTCGCTTGAATTTATCTAGTATTTGATATACATCCGGTATAAATAAATCGCTATCGGCTACACCCTCACAGCAGAGGCACGGTCTCAAATGTAGTCACAGAGAAATATTCATAAACCGTATTGACAAGACGGACCACATAATATGCATAAAAAACATAATTACATTAAAACCTTATTAATTAGGGATTTTCCGCTAAGTGTCATACACCCTAAATCTAACCAAATTAGATTATAATAAGCTTGTATAAAGTCAAGAAAACATGATTAAACATTGATTTAATTAAGGCTATTCATTTTAGGGGGCCTAGAATCAGACTCGCTCTGATACCATTTTGTAGGGGTTTTAGGGGCTAAATCCGGTAACGCAGCGGAAACGGTGGAAAATCAAATTTTCCGATTTCAAAACTTTTTCTCGGATTAATTAAATAAACATATTTATTTAATTATCCAATAATCAAATTATGAAATAAAATTCAATAAATCAAATTTATGTGAATTTACCAGATTACCCTTACACTTGGTATTTTGTTCATTTTAGTCCGAAATTGATCAAATCAATTTTGGATGATTCTAAATAATTTCTAAGATGAACTTAGCATGTTCAAAACATCAAAAAACCAAGAACAACAAAAAAAACCCCAAATTTCTCCATTTGGCCGAGAGCTTCATTAAGCTCCAAATTGTGCATTTTGCACTTCCATGCTTCAAGACACATCCAAATGAAATCCAATCAGTATGAAACTTTATATGAATCATATAAACATCCTTATACACAACATAAATGAAAAGCCCCAAATTTGGATGAGGTCTTAAACCCTAATTTTTCAATTTCTTGAAATTGGACAAATTAGACCAAATTGGTTAAATCAATTACTTCAATCATGTTTCTTCCATTCAATTAAAGTCTCAACATAATGAAACAACTATAGATACAATCTAGGTCATTTAAGAGTGGGTCAACAACTCTATATTAGCAACAAAGTTTCCAAAAACTTAAAAGAACTCTTATAACTACACTAGTCACAAGCTTCCATCATTATACATGCTCAACACTTTCACCAAACTTCCATTCATCAAAAACACAAAGAATAAAGAAAAAAATTACATGAGAACATCACAAGAAGTATCCTAGAACATAAGGAACAATTTCCTCTCTAATAGAAAGTTAAGAAAACTTACTAAATCCAATCTTTTTCTTTAGTTTTTCCTTTCTTCCTCTCAGGCTTCTCTTGTTTTCTTTTAATGGAGTTTAGGTTAAAGTGTACTAGGTTATTTACCAAATGAAAAATAAAACAATTTATACTTGTCTCACTTTAGCCTTGGCCGAATTTGGCCAAGCATTTACAAGAAAAATTAATTTCAATTTCATTTGAATTTCAAATTTATCAACTTGTTAAATATCTAATAAACACTTTATAGATATTTTAATTAAGTCAACAAATGCAACTAAGCCTTAAAAACAAATATCCAAATCTTAAGATATTTATATTTTAATCAATTTAATCATTTAACAATTAAATAATTAATTAATTAATTAAATACAAATATATTAAATATTAAATACATATATACATTTATGATATTAGTCAAATATCTCAATTTGACTACTATTATAGATATTACATGATAGCATTTGAGTACTATTTCTTGTGGTATATCGGATGGAAACCCATACATAAATTCCTTAGCCGATTCCGAATGGACGGTAGTGCGGTCTGCACTTGGGATACAATTCCACGTACCACTTGGAAAAGTGCTCACTTGTGTGCTTGTGTGGTTAGTGTGTGCTCGTGCTTTCGTGAATACAATATGCCAATGAAGTTGTATGTTCGTTGCTACTTTGATTTACTTTCAAGCATGCAATCTTAGATGTGAAATATATGTAAATTTAGGTGTAAGTTTTATTTTTGTACATGTAAATTTAGAAGCATGGTACTCTTGGAAAGAAGTGTTACTTAAGCTTGATTAAAATATTACACAAATCCTTTCTTTACAAGTGACATAAGTAAGGGACCATTCCGAACCCAACGGTTTGATGTCTTCCCTTGCGAGGGGTGACTGCGGCCTTAAATCTTATTTTCCTGGTTCACACCGGGTGGCGACTCCATTATTCTCCGGTTTAGTCCCCCGCGGGCTACTCCGTACTCCCAACTAGGCCGCGAGCCTAGGGCAGCATGCGTCGCCCCAGATCCTGTGTTCCCACAGTCTGGCGACTCCACTGGGGATAGAGAATCGGTCCCGAAATATTATCTTGTAATGTTTGAATTTATGTTCTAATTGACCGTGTTTATAGTGGATAAAATGGGGGTTTAATCAAAGGCATTTTGAGGCTAGGTAATGGTTTGGTGTCTTCCTTCACTCACTACCTTTCTAGAAGGAAAAGCTGTGAAGGCACCTAGATAGCCATCTACTCGTAACCTATTGTGATGGACTAATTTGGAGGACTCGTTGTTTATTCCTGACACCAAGCGATAAGAGCCTAAGAGGCTTGGGTATTTAAGTGAGCCTCGCTCCACCCTCCCTCTGGGGAATCTACAACAGGAAATCCATTTGACAGTCGGTCACACACTATAGCTCATTGGCACGTACATTAGTGTATAAAAAAGGGTGCGCTCACTTGGCTGCTCGAACCCTCGATTGGGGAGACCTCGTTGTGGGCCATCCTTCACCGATGAGAGCCTTTGTCTACACTCATGCGAACCCACCCATAGACCGGGGTTGTATGGTTAAAGTAACAATTATTTCCTTGAGTATGTGCTTGTGGACCATCCTCATTTGGATGCAGTTGGACTATTGTCAGAAATGCGAACTTACTGGGCCATTTAAACTGGGGCGAGTTCGTACCTTATGACCATTAGGCCCAAAGCTTCTGAAATGTTGATGGGCCATTCTGTAGAAATCATTGTTTTATGTTTGCATTATCTTTATTTTATGCTTGTGTTTGGGAACATCGTCGTTCGGATCCATTTGGACCATTTGTCATGGGATATGGGCTTGTTGGGCCATTTAAACTGGGACAAGAGCGTATTTTATGACGATTGGGCCAAAGGCTTCTAAGTGTTGATGGGCCACTTTGTGCTTGTGTTCGGAACATTACCATTTGGATTCAGTTGGGCTCATTGCCATGAGATGTGAACTCGTTGGGCCATTTAAACTGGGACGAGTTCAATCCTATGACAGTTATCCCAAAAGCTTCTAAAATGATAACGGGCCGATTTGTTTGAAAATTTTAGTTAATTTAGTATGTTATATATGTTACATGCATCTCATGCACCTAATGCATACATACATCATGATAACCCTTGTGTTCAAAAAGACATCATAGATTCCCGGATAGATCAGTTGGAGAATGGTTTCGCCAAGATTACTGAACAATTGCAAGCCTTGACTACTGCCATGACAAATATGGTTATGCCTCGTGCTGGGGGAAACTCTGAGAATGTAAGACGTGAGGAGCCTCCGAATATGTTGGGGGATGATATCCCCACTTTTGATGATGACATGGCAGAGTATGCAACAGGCAGAGTGATTGGGTCTCAGGAAAAATTTCAGAAGCTTCGGGATCAGGTTGAGTCAGTTAGCCGTAAGATGAAGGGTAAGGACGAATAATTACTAGACTATGAGGCGATGACCTTTGCGGAACAGTTGCCTGCTCAGTTCAAGATACTGGATATGGCCAAGTTCAACGAGAATGGGGATCCGAGGGTCCACCTCTGGCAATATGTGTCAGTTATGAGTTCAGTGGGCCTGACACAGCGCCAAGCTCAGAAGATGTTTGGGATGTCACTTAAGGGGTCACCCGTAGTGTGGTACCATAGCCTTGAAAGAAAGATTAAGGAGGATTGGAGGGAATTGGCAGATGCATTCCTGAAACAGTATGTTACGGACTTAGAAATTGACCTGTCACTCCGTGATTTGGAGAACACTAAGCAGAAGCCAGAGGAAATTTTCAAAGAATATGTGGATTGCTAGAGAAGCCAGCTTTTGAAAATACAGACTCGGCCTTCAGAGAAAGACCAAATTAAAATGATCATCAAGGGCACCAAGCCCTCTATTTATGGTAAGCTGAGGAGGATGACTTTGATGATTTCAGATTTTCGATAGTTGAGGGAAACTGTCATGGATATTGAGGAAGAAGAGGCTGAAAACAGAAAGTTTTATGGCCAGAATAGAAGAACTTTTGGGGGGCATTCTGAGACCAAACCCGCTGCTGCCGAGGTTGCTGCCATCAAGAACCGGCGTTTCTCCAACTTGGGAAGACCTTTGTCCAAGGTACTTGAGAAGTTGACAAGGCAAGGATTCTTAAAACCTTTGGAGCCTAAACCACTTCCAAATCCCCCACCACCACATCTAAGAATAGACCGCTACTGTCACTTCCACCAGAAACATGACCATGATACTGACAGCTGTTCCCACCTCCGGTATGAAATTCAGGACCTCATTGATGGCCACAAAATACCCGATCCTGAAAAAGAACAGCCTAGCACACACACCAACCCTCTGCCAGATTATCACTTTGTTCCCCCACCGACTTACATGATCAACTCCGGCCTACCAGAAACCTTTGTCCTCCAAACTCTCAATCACCAGGCTTCTTGCATTGAGATAAATGATAACATTAGTAAAGAACCATAGGCCGAGGAAGAAGACAATGAAACTGCACTTGTTTATTTTCTGCATTTTTAATAAAGACATAAACTTCTTCTACTGGTTTGAACCTTTTCCTGAATAATAATAAAAACATCAATTTCGCCTACTTGCCTGAGTCCTTTCCTTTCAACCTGCATGACATGAGTATGTTTGACAAAAGCATTCAACCCTGATACCATGATATTCAGCGACACTCAGAATATGGGGGATTCCCAAAAGAAGCAAGCAAAAACGACAGAATAACCGTTCAGTAATGGGAAATAGGACATTGAGGCTATCGGACCTGGAAGGAAATGAGTTCACCGAGCCGATCAATGTGGATAGATTGAAGCAGTACTTTGCCAGAGTAAGAGAAAACCAAGCAGTCACCAAGGGAATTGGTGGACGACCTAACCCAATGGGATATGAAGCTCATTCATGCATACATGCATACACGTAACGTATTTTGCATTCCTTTTTGTGTTTGTTTTGTTTTTTATTCAAAGGTTTTAAAGAAGAAAAAGAGAAAGCGTCAAATGCAAGCCAACCAGAAGCAGCAATAATATAGTGACAGCAGTCTTCATTAATGAATCACGGGGTTGAGGCCCATATCAGTATCAGTCTGGGGGGCGAGACCCATATCAGTATCAGTCTGTGGGCGAGGCCCACATCTGTATCAGTCTGCGGGCGAGGCCCATATCAGTACCAGTTTAGGGGCTTAGCCCCACATCAGCATCAGTTTGGGGATGAGTCCCAGGGCCGAGGCCCACATCAGTATCAGCTTAGGGCCAAGGCCCACATCAGTTTCAGTTTTGGGGATGAGTCTCAGGGCCGAGGCCCACATCAGTTACAGTTTAGGGATGAGTCCCAGGGCCGAGGCCCACATCAGTATCAGCTTGGGGCGAGGCCCACATCAATATCAGCCCAGGGCCGAGACCTACATCAATATCAGCTTGGGGCGAGGCCCACATCAGTATCAGCATCACTTTAGGGGCTGAGGCCCACATCAGTTTCAGTTTTGGGGATGAGTCATAGGGCCGAGGCCCACATCAGTTTCAGTTTAGGGACGAGTCCTAGGGGTGAGCCACATCAGCATTAGTTTGGTCGAGTATGGCACTCCGAAAGTGGAGCATGGTTCGAAAATGGACTACTATCACATCTCGCCGAAAATGGCACTCCGAAAGTGGAGCATGGTTCGAAAATGGACTACTATCACTTCTCGCCGGGTATGGCACACTGGGGGCGAGGCCCACATCCTTATCATTATCAGCATGGCCGGGTACGACACTATGGGGGCGAGGCCCACATCCTTACCAACATCAGTCTGGCCGGGTATGGCACTCTGTGGGAGAGGCCCACATCCTTATCAGCATCAGTCTGGCTGGGTATGGCACTCTGGGGGTGAGGTCCACATCCTTATCAACATCAGTCTGGTCGGGTATGGCACTCAGAGGGCGAGGTCCACATCCTTATCAACATCAATCTCGCTGGGTATGGCACTCTAGGGGCGAGGCCCACATTAACATCAAATCAATTTTAGTGGGTACGGCACTCCGGGTATGGAGATACAGAATCAATTTTACTGGGTATGGCACTCCGGGTTTGGAGACATCAGATCAGTTTTGCCGGGTATGGCACTCCAGGTATGGAGATACCGAATCAGTTTTTCTAGGTACGGCACTCCGAGTATGGAGACATCTGATCAGTTTTACCGCGTACGGCACTCCGGGTATGGAGACATCAGATCAATTTTGCCAGGTACGGCACTCCGGGTATGGAGACATCAGTTTAGCACGCCAGTTACGGCACTCCGGGTATGGAGATATTACTGCAATGCCTTGGGTATGAGGTTTAGCACGCCAGTTACGGCACTCCGGGTATGGAGATATTACTGCAATGCCTTGGGTATGAGGTTTAGCACGCCAGGTACGGCACTCCAGGTATTGAGATATTATTGCGACTCATTGGGTATGAGGTTTAGCACGCCAGGTACGGAACTCCAGGTATGGAGATATTACTGCGACGCCTTTGGGTATGAGGTTTAGCACGCCAGATACGACACTCCGGGTATGGAGATATTACTGCGATGCCTTGGGTATGAGGTTTAGCACGCCAGGTACGGCACTCCGGGTATGGAGATATTACTGCGACGCCTTGGGTATGAGGTTTAGCACGCCAGGTACGGCACTCCGGGTATGGAGATATTACTGCGACGCCTTGGGTATGAGGTTTAGCACACCAGGTACGACACTCCGGGTATGGAGATATTACTACGACGCCTTGGGTATGAGGTTTAGCACGCCAGGTACGGCACTCCGGGTATACCACTGCGACACTCTAGGTACGGAGATGCAACTGCGACACCTCGGGTATGAGGTTTAACATGTTAGGTACGGCACAACATCAACTCCACGCAACACATGGCAAGTCAAGTGGCAGCTGGCAAGCCATGTAAGTGAAAATGCATTGCATAACTTTGATAGGATTGTTCAAAGTCACACACTACACAAGTCCCATCAAAGTGAGGCCCATATCAGTATCAGTCTGGGGGCGAGGCCATATCAGCAATATCAGTCTGGGGACGAGGCCTATATCAGTATCAGTCTGGGGGCGAGGCCTATATCAGTATCAGTCTGGGGGCGAGTCCCATATTAGTATCATTCTGGGGGCGAGGCCCATATCAGCAGTATCAGTCTGGGGGCGAGGCCCATATCAGTATCAGTTGGGGGTGAGGCCCATATCAGTATCAGTCTGGGGGTGAGGCCCATATCAGTAGTATCAGTCTGGGGGCGAGGCCCATATCAGTATCAGCTGGGGGCGAGGCCCATATCAGTATCAGATGGGGGCGATGCCCACATCAGTATCAGTTTGGGGCGAGGCCCATATCAGTATCAGTTGAGGGCTGACGCCCACATCAGTTACAGTTTGAGGATGAGTCCCAGGGCAGAGGCCCACATCGGTATCGGTTTGGGGGCGAGGCCCACATCAGCATCATGCATCCATACATACATGCATACATATCACATACATACAATTTTTGTTTTGTATTCGTAGGATTATAGCGGCAAAGACCACCTCATCAAGTAACGGTTCAAAAATGAGCCACATTCTCAGACAGCACGGTTCAGAAATGGACCGCTACCACGACAGAGGCCGAAAATGGCGCTCCAAAATGGAGCACACACATAACATATGCCGAAAATGGCGCTCCAAAATGGAGCACACACATAACAGACGCCGAAAATGGCATTCCAAAATGGAACACACACAACAGAGGCCGAAAATGGCGTTCCAAAATGGAGCGCACACAGGAAATGCCGAAAATGGCGCTCCAAAATGGAGCACACATAACAGATGCCGAAAATGGCGTTCCAAAATGGAACACACACAGCAGACGCCGAAAATGGCGCTCCAAAATGGAGCACACACAACAGATGCCGAAAATGGCGCTCCAAAAAATGGGGCACATACATCAGATGCCGAAAATGGCGCTCCAAAATGGAGCACATTTCTAAAATGGACCACCAGATCAACTCAGTTCGAAGCAGCAGGCAAGTCAGGTGGCAGCTGGTGAGCCAGGTAAGTGAAAATGCATTGCATAACTTTGATAGGATTGTCACTGTTACACATTACACAAGTCCCATCAAAGTGGGGGCGACTGTAGGCATTGCATTTTTGCATGTAAGACCCGATGATGAGTCTCATTTGGAGGCACTACCTTTTTAGTTAAGGATATTGCGGGAAACGATCGTCGGAAGGGAATCGGTATTTCGTTAGATCCTTATTCACTTGTTTAGCGTCAAGCTTGCTCTTTGGACCTCCGTTTTAAAGCACCTTTATCCTAAAAAGGTAGTGCCTCCAACTGAGACTCATCATCGGGTTTCACATGCAAAAATGCAATGCCTACAATTAGATTAGATATAGTTCTGTTAGCAGCTGAGCTAGTCGTCAGCACAGGCTAAAGAATTAATGGTCTCATCAACGATCAAGATAAATACTTTGATATTCATCTCATTCGTACGGATCATACATCGTGGCGATGTGATGATCGTAAAAATCGCATCAGACGATAATCATGTAAATCCGCTGACAAAAGCATTTTCTCAGCAGTTTGAGCCAACCATACATAGTTCGGGTGGTAGATACTCGAGTGACTGCCTATAGGCCAAGTGGGAGATTGTTGGACAATTATGACCCATAGCGTCACTATTTGTATAGATCATGGTGTTTTTGTACAAATTAACTATGTGACAAAGGAGATTGCACTCTTATCATTTGTGATTAGATCACCTAGATGTATAAATGATAAAAGGTCCTTATGATTTGTTCCTGGATTGAGAATGATATGAGACAGTATCAGTCCACGAAGGATAAATCATTAAATATCCCTAGTCAGAGTATTATCGAGATTGGACATTGATAAATACGTAAAAGACTATTATTGCACTTGTGCGCGTTGTGAGGGCATAATGGCATAGTTCTCATATATTTGGGTATAGGATACTCATGCAAATGTAATAGGAGATTGTGTTTTACCGATGCTACGGGAAACAGCTTCTCTCTGGATAGACCCCCTCGGAATTCCATTGGTAGTATGACTATGTGTCTATGGAAGTCTGAAATCAGGGTAGGTGTATTTGGTCTTAACCTGAGACTTGCACCGCTAATACTTGCGACAATCAATATACTTTGGTTACGGTCATCCATGGCTTTAACAGGTTCTGTGTACGCCAATGTTGGGTATATTGAGAATCATAGTGTGTTGGGTGTGATGTCAAGATGGAAGTATCACTCCAGTCATAGTGGAGATGATGGTCACGTAGGATACATGACTGGTTCTCTTAAATGCTGCAGCTATCGGGATAAAATGACAAGGTCATGTTTATCCGATTATAGAGACTAGTTACCAGACATCCGATATGTGCTTCATACGGGGCAGACACAATTCCAGCCCTAGGCCTAGCACGTGATCATCTGATACTGGACAGAAATACGCTATACTACGTATACTACGCCTGATATAGATCCTTTATTCCTGTAAGGATATTTCTGGAGAATTGGGTAGGCATAGCGCTTTGCTAGAAACCAACCTTGTCTTGTAAATCGGTATAAATGTAGTAAGAGGTACTTACGTGTTCGGATAGTCCGACGACCGAATTTACTGCCAACATATCCGGGGATCTCATGGGTCGCTTCCCAAAGATTCACTGATGACGTATGACTCTGACTTTTAATTAATCTGGGATTAATTAGATGAGAGAGAAAATTAATCTGGGATTAATTGCGGAGATATTTTATCTGAGATAAAATATCATTTAAAGAGAGAGAGCGATTAATTTGGAATTAATCGATAAATTAATATATTCTATATATTAAACGAAATTGGATTTCGACGCGGAATTGAAATTAGATTTTAATTCGGGCGAACGAATTAATTTAGAATTAATTCGTTAGCGACGTGAATAGTGATTTCGCTAGGCATAATCATTTAATTACGTCGTAACGGAAAATTCGTTAATTTGGAATTAGCAAACACGAGCCCGAGAGTGTTTGCGAGCGCATTCGCATTTCGAATTCGAGTGCGGCACGCAAGTCACATCAAGCGTCAAATCGACTAGTCAACTTTATCACCTTTTTAGTGATGGAAGAAGTTGGTTGGTGAAAGAGTGTTGGACACTCAAATGTGTAAGAATGAAAGACATTTACATTTTTTTTGAATTTTGGTATTTGACTTTCTTTTAAGTGTATTAGATACACTTTACACATGACACTCTCTTTCTTCTTCATCTTTCTCACTCACGCCCTTGGGGCAATTTTCTGGTTTCTGGTTTGCAAATGCCGTGAGCTAGGGGAAGCAAGTGCATGATTTTTGTGGCAAAAATCAAGAGAGCTAGCACTCCGAGAGACATACGAAAGTGATAAGGAAGTCCACCCATGAGCCGGGAATCGTTCGACGAAGGTTGGAGCTTGATGAAGGACCAAAACCGAGCCAAAACAGTGAGCAAACTCACTGCCACTGCCGTGAGCTGCCATGGGCAGAAAATGATTTTTTGTTCGTCAAAGCGTCGCTTAACCGATTGATGTGAGTATTCCGTAACTTTGTTGATTTTTATTCGCACATATTTCATACTTGTTAATGATCTTGGGACCTTAGCTAAAACCAACATGTTGCAGATAGCATTCTGCAGAGAATATGGCTGAACCGTTTACAAACACGTTGATGACTAAAGTGTTTAAAGGTCACCTAGAGGGTCTAGGATTATGCGTTATATCTCATTTTCTCTAGTGCAATTGGGAGATTGGTGAGATATATTCCCAAGAGTATATAATAATATGTAAACGAGATTTTATTTTAACCAATAAACGATGCAACTATTCATTTATTAAAATGTTGATTTTAAAGTTTCATATTATAAATTATCATGTATGCCCTTAGATACTAAATGTACTTTCATATTTAGTATATAAGTGTTATATGATTTAAATCTGAAATTAGTAATCCTAAATAGTTCGTAGAGAGCAAAGAAAGACGGGCATTTTTATGGTTTATCTACAGCTGTGGTGCATTTCATATCGTATGACGATTTTGATCCGGGTTTGTTCATATGGTGACATGGGAATTGAGGCACCTTATATAATGCGATCATATAGGACTGGACCAAGACAAAAATGAATTTCTTTTAATATTTGATAAATAAAGAAATTCATATCAGTCTAATAGATGATTATATATGGATTGATCTGAATTCTGAGTGTACTACGAACTTTTGCATGGTAGGCTATGTCCTTTGATTTACAAAGGTGAGATTGGTGAAGAAATCCCGACCAATACTACGTATTTTTGGGACATGATTTAGTGTATAGCTGGGGATGTTTAACATAAATATGGAATCCACTCCTTCCTGCGAGAGGTAGATGAGTATCTTTCTTAAGGGTTGATTCGGTACTTGAACGGTTAGAGCGCTCAAGTCTTTCTATTACGAATAGAAAGATTAATTCGGAAAATTTAATTAAAAAGTTTTAATTAATTTTTCAAGATTATGGAGCTTGGAACTGTAGGTCTATTTGGTCCCCATGTTAGCTCGTTACACTATAGAAATCCATGGAATAATTGGATAGTCCAATTATGAACTCACTTCAAAAATATCAAATAATTGAGAATTATTTATTTATATAATTATTAATTTGATTAATAATTATATAATGTCACAATTTTTAATTATATATTAAAATATTTAATATATAGTTTTTATATTATTGATTTTTAATAATCTTTTATATAGGATTTGATTTTTAAATAAAATTTGATTTAATTCAAAATCAAATATGTAATTTATATCATGATATAAGTTACATGATAAAAAAAAATTTCAAATTAAATGATATTTTATATTATATTTAATTTTTGAAATTAATGATTTTATAATGATAAAAAGGCCATTGGCCAAATATTAATATTTATATTATGGTTAAGGTTAATTTTGTAAAAACAGTTTTTTAACCTAAACCCTAAATATAAATATAAAGGTTTTCTCTTCACAATGAAACCGTAGCCACTTCTCTTCTTTTCAATGAGATTGAAAAAGAGGAAAAAAAAAAGCATTGAGGAAAATTTTCACAAAGAAAATTTTCACCAAATGAGTTGATCTGAGCCACTCTCACAGATTTCTGGTGGTGAGTCATAACACGGAAGATTGTATGGTAGACCCGATCTTTATCACACATCACACTGCGAAAACTCTGAATTTACAAAGCAATTTCGCAAGCAATTGATCATCATCATCGAAGGCTGTTGAGGCATGCATATGATGTTGATGTTTGGAATTAAAAACAAAGGCAATTGAAATGCATGATAGTGGAAGCAATAGGGCGCACACATGGGCAAAGGTTTGTAGAAGGCCAACCGTCACAGCCATTATAAACAAATTCAACTTGCCATGAATGGCGTCTTATTATTTGTTTATTATATAAGATCATCAAGGGCAATTGCGTGTGTTGGAGAACAATCAACGAATGCAATTATTATTATTGAAACATAAACTTGCAAATAAAATACAAACCAGAAACAGTAACTTATAAAAATCAATAAACACACACTGACTAATGAAGATTGAGGCTAGCGTATGAGGCTATGTCCTATAGCAGAAATTCGCCCTTACTCTTGTGCTTGTAGTTCGTTGGACGTCTGCCACCAGGATTCAACAATCTGATAATCGAAGATTCTGCACTGAATATCCGATCCCTTTCGAATTTACTTGGTGTTTGCTTTGAAGGATCAACAAGTTTGTATATAGAGAATTTTATCAATTTCGGATTCTGTATATTCACTCTCCAAGTCTGCCTTCTCTATTCCATATATGAAGAATGAAAAAAATAGGGTGGTTTATTCCCAAAAGTTTTTCCAATTTTCAGTTAAAATATTAAATGATATGTTGATCAGACATAACCCTTCTATTTTAAATGAAAAATTAAACCCAAAAAACATTTTTCCAAAAATAAGACATTTATTCAATGTCACAAGAGCCCAAGAGCCTCAAGGCCCAATGCCAATATTTGAATAATTAATATATATTAAATATATTAATTGCCATGCCATTCACACATCAATCAAGCCCAAGCCCACTTGTTTTTTCCAATTTAATATGTGTTCAGAAAACCCTTATAAACATTTGACCTTCCATTTACATTTTAGTTGTGGGACTACTCCCACTAATTCTATACAAACTCTTACAATACCCCACATTTGTATAGCAAATAGTGGTGATACTTTACATAGCAGGATCGGGTGAAAACATAAAATGGATACGCATCAGGTGAGGTGTCTTTTGGACTTGAACCTTCCATAGTAAGTACTTATTGGATTTATCGATGAGTCAGTGTGTATAGGAGACATTGAAATGTTCATCATATTTCATAAATCAAGACAATAAGTATCATACATATCAAATTTTGACACCTTTCAATTCATACGGTTGTGTTCATTTTGGTCATGAACAATCTTGGATTCATAGAAGTTTTAGAGAATTTAGCCATTAATCATTCTCATATGCGACCCCACATTACTCCTATTTAAGTGACACAACGATTATAAGTATCATGCAATACTAATTTTCTTTCTTCTGTTAGTGTCATTAAGAATGATTAATCATTCATCCTTATCATCATAGATAGCATAACTTTTCTTATCATAAGAATGAGCACTTTATTATGCTCTATTACTTGAGTTTCACCCAACTAGTTTACCACATAGAACATAGAATTGATTTACCAATTTGCGAGGTTGGGTTTCCGCTAAGTTACTTCTCATTGTATTGGCTTTAAGCCCATTCCTCTCGATAAATATAACACTTGCTCCTTGGTATACCATTTGTTAATTGATCTGCAATATTCCCCTTTGATTTTACAAAATCAATGGAAATAATTCTAGTCGAGAGCATGTGTTTTATTGTGTTATCTACGTCTTATGTGCCTTGACTACCCATTATACATATGGCTCTTTGCTCTCCCAATAGCAGTCATACAGTCACAATGCACACATATGGCCATCATAGGTTGAGGCCACATTAGAATATCTTCCAAGAAATTCTTTAGCCATTCCGCTTCTTCAACAGCTTTATCCAAGGCTATGAATTATGACTCCATTGTTGAACATGCTATACACATTTGTTTTTGTGATTTCCAAGATACTACAGCGCCTCCAAGTGTAAACACATATCCACTTATTACTTATTCTGTATCATTTGAAATCCAATTGGCATCATTGTATCCTTCCAAAACTGGTGGATATTTTGTGTAATGTAAACCATACTTCATTGAGTATTTAAGATATCTCAATACTCTAACTAAAGCATCCCAGTGATCCTTTGAAGGATTACTCGTATATCTTGCCAATCTATTCACAGAGTAGGCAATATCTGGTCTAGTATAATTCGTGATGTGTTGTAATATCCCGATTATACGAGAATATTCTAGTTGTGACACAATATCCCCAATATTTTTCTTTAATGTACTCCTAGGATCAAAAGGAGTTTTAGATGGACTACTATCAAAATATCCAAATTTTCGAAGAATCGATTCCACGTAGTGTGATTGGCTGAGAATATAACCATCACTGCTTTGTTGAATTCAAATTCCTAAGATAACATTAGTTTTTCCAATGTCTTTCATATCAAAGGTCGAATTCAATATTCTCTTTTTGGAATTTATGACACTTAAATTTGGTCCCATGATGAGCATATCATCAACATACAAACATACAATGACATATGAATCATTATTCATTGTCTTGATGTAAACACATTTATCACATTCATTGATCCGAAATCCATGTGATAACATTGTATGATCGAATTTATCATGCCATTGTTTGGGCGCTTGTTTATGTCTATAAAGCGACTTCACAAGTTTACATATTTTTTTCTCTTGTCCTTTTGCTACAAACCCTTCAGGTTGTTCCATATTAATTTCTTCATCTAACTCACCATTCAAAAATGCAGTTTTTACATCCATTTGATGTATTTCCAAATTATAAATAGTTGTAATCGCAATTAACATCCTTATAGATGTTATTCTGGTTACTGGTGAGTATGTGTCAAAGAAATCATGTCCATGTTTTTGACAGTATCCTTTAGCTACCAAACGACCTTTGTATTTATCAATTGTACCATCAGGCTTCAATTTCTTTTTTGAAGATCCATTTTTAATCAATTAGTTTGCAACTAGATGGTAAGTCTACTAACTCCCATGTATAGTTCTGTAGAATGGATTCTACTTCACTATTTATTCCTTCTTTCCAATAAATATATTCAGACGAAGTTATGGCATCTTGATTTGTTTGAGGTTCAGCTTCCGTGAGAAAATTTAAAAAATCAGGTCCTTAATCTTTTGCTACTTTGATTCTTTTTCCTCTTCTAGGTTCAAACTCTTCCTCTTGAAGAGTTGATGTTGATTTATTTGGTTCCAAAATCCTGTCTTGAATACCAGATGAAGGGGCAACATCAACATCGTTGTCTTGACTAAAATCAAGCTCTTTACGTTTTTTTTTATTAAGTATATCCTTATAAGGAAATATATGCTCAAACCATTCAACATCATTAGACTCAATAATGGTATTTACTTGGATATCCAAAATTCCATATTTAATTACTAGAAATCGGTATGGTGCACTATTTTTAGCATATCCAATAAATACACAATCAATAGTTTTAGGTCCAAGTTTAACTCTTTTAGGCAAGGGAACTTGAACTTTTGCTATATAACCCCACACTTTCAGGATTTTGTATGTCGGTAGCCTTTTCTTCCATTTTTCATATGGTGATTGATCACTCTTCTTTGGTGGAATTATATTCAATATGGTGTTAGCCGTAAGTAAGGCTTCACCCCACATATTATGTGGTAAACCATAACTATTAAGCGTGGAATTCATCATATTCTTTAGTGTTATATTTTTCCGTTCAGCCACCTCATTCCGTTGAGGAGTGTAGGGTGTTGTTGTTTGATGAATTATTCCATTGGAGGTACAAAATTCTGCGAAGGCATTATCGTCATATTCTCCGCCTCTATCAGATCTAAAACTTTGATCTTATTGTCTAACTGATTTTCCACCTCGGCTTTATATATCTTAAACATATTCAAAGATTCATCTTTGCTATGTATCAAATATATATAACAATATCTACTACTATCATCTATAAAAGTGATGTAGTAATTCTTTCCAACACAACTTGGTATTGATTTAAAATCACCAAAATCTGTTTGAATTAATTCTAACAATTCATTGGACCTTTTAGTCACAGATTTATTAGACTTGCTAGCAAACTTTGATCCAACACAAGTTTCACATGTATGCATATTATCTTTTGTACAATTAGGCAACAAACCAAGATTGACCATTATATGCATACATTTAAAGTTTATGAGACCTAGTCTAGCATGCCATAATTCAGATGATTCAAGCAAGAAAACAGAAGCCTTAATTATTTTATTAATAGTAGCATCAGCAATTACATTGAGTTTGAAGAGCCCTTCAGAGAGGTAGCCTTTTCCTACAAATGTTCCCTCATTAGTGAGAAGAAATTTGTCAAATTAAAATACAAGTTTAAAACCCTTCTTGCTTAAAACAGAACCAAAAACAAGATTCTTAGTAATTTCAGGGACATGTAGTACGTCCATAAGAGCAAGTTCTTTCCCGGAAGTGAATTTCAAAACTACTTTCCCTTTTCCAGCAATAGTTGCAGCAGTTACATTGCCCATATATAACTTTTTATCGCCATTGTTAGGAGTGTATGTGAAAAATGTATTTCTGTTTCCACAGATATGTCTTGTTGCACCAGTATCCATCCACCAATCTTTGCTGTCAGTCAATAAATTAACTTCAGAAACAATAACACCAACAAATTCTTCTTCAACAATATTTACTTATTCGTTGTTGTTCTTATCATTTAGACCCAAATTTCCTTTCTTGTGGCGACAGTCTAGTGCTCGGTGTCTAATTTTTCCACACACCCAACAAGCACCTTTAATTCCCTTGAAATTCTTCCATTTTGCAGTAAGAACTTTCTGAGTTTTATCTTTCCCTTTATTGTTCCATTTATTCTTCTGGTTTTGACGCTTAGGCTTTGACACCCCTCCACTCTCAATGACATTCACTTTGGCTTCAAATTCTGAAACATTCAGCCCTTCACTCTTGCGGTGATCTTCTTGCACCCTCAGTTTGAGAACCATATCCTCCATTGACATATCAGTCTTTTTATGCTTCAAATGTATCTTGAAATCGTTCGAAGATTGAGGCAATTTTTCTATCACAAATCCGACAGCAAACTGTACCAGTAGTACCATGCCTTCTGCCGCAAGTTCATGGATAAGAATCTGTCGTTCTTCGACTTGGTTGATAACAGTCTTTGAATCCATCATTTGGTACTTTAGAAATTTCCCAACAATGAACTTCTTTGAACCAACATCTTCAATCTTATATTTGTTTTGCAGGGATTCCCTTAGTTCTTTGGCAGTCTTATAAGATCTGTATACATCATACAAAGAATCATCAAGGCTATTGAGAATATAATTCCTACATAAAAACTCATTGTGTTTCCATGCATCAATTGCATTGAGTTTTTCTACAGGAATATTATCTCCCTCTGCCACAAGGCATTCTTCCTTGATGACATGTGCAAGGTTCCATGTTGTTAAATAAAACAATTTTTCGGTTGCCATCGTTTGAAATCCATTCCTATTAACTTGTCTGGTTTCTCAACATGAGGCTTCACAACATTCGCAGATTGTTCCATTGAGAAATTTCTATTATAGATTATGGGAGAACAATCAACGAATGCAATTATTATTATTGAAACAGAAACTTGTAAATAAAATACAACCAGAAACAGTAACTTACAAAGTAAGAAATAAAAATCAATAAACACACTGACTAATGAAATTAAGGCTAGTGTATGAGGCTATGTCCTACAGCAGAAATTCACCCCTACTCTCTTGCTTGTAGTTTGTTGGACGTCTGCCACCAGGATTCAACAATCTGATAATCGAAGATTCTGCACTGAATATCTGATCCCTTTCAATTTTACTTGGTGTTTGCTTTGAAGGATCAAAAAGTTTGTAAATAGAGAATTTTATCAATTTCGGATTCTGAATATTCACACTCCAAGTCTGCCTTCTCTATTCCGTAAATGAAGAATGAAAAAATAAGGTGGTTTATTCCCAAACGTTTTTCCAATTTTCAGTTAAAATATGAAGGGGTATGTTGATCAGACATAACCCTTCTATTTTAAATGAAAAATTAAACCCAAAAAATGTTTTTCCGAAAATAAGATATTTATTCAATATAACAAAAGCCCAAGAGCCCCAAGGCCAAAGGCCCATCTTTGAATAATTAATATATAATAAATATATAATTTCCATGCCAACCACACATCAATCAAGACCAACCTTAAGCCCACTTGCTTTTTCCAATTTAATATAAGTGTTTAGAAAACCCTTATAAACCTTTCACATTCCATTTACATTTTAGATGTGGGACTACTCCCATTATTTCTATACAAACTCTTACAATACCTCATATTTGTATAGCAAATAGTGGCGATATTGTACATAACATGATCCGTAGAAAGCTTAAAATCAATACGCATCGAGAGATGTGTCTTTTGGACTTGAACCTTTCGTAGTAAGTACTTATTGGATTTATCGATGAGTGAGTGTGTATTTGAGACATTGAACTGTTCATCATATTTCATAAATCAATACAATAAGTATCACATATATCGAATTTTGACACCTTTCAATTCATATGGTTGTGTTCATTTTTGTCCTGAACAATCTTGGATTCATAGGAGCTTTAGAGAATTTAGCCATTAATCATTCTCATAAATACGACCCCATATTACTTCTATATAGGTGACACAATGATTATAAGTGTCATGTAATACTAATTTTCTTTCTTCTGTAAGTGTCATTAAGAATGATTAATCATTCATCCTTATCATCATAGATAGCATAACTTTTCTTATTATAGGAATGAGCAATTTGTTATGCTCTATTACTTGAGTTTCACCCACTAGTTTGCCACATAGAACCTAGAATTGATTTACAAATTTAATAGGTTGGGTTTCCTCTAAGTTACTTCTCATTGTATTGGCTTTAAGCCCATTCCTCTCGATAAATATAACACTTGCTCCTTTGGTATACCATTTGTTAATTGATCTGCAATATTCTCCTTTGATTTTAAAAAATCAATGGAAATAATGCCCGTCGAGAGCATGTGTTTTATTGTGTTATGTCTGTTGGAAAATTATGACCCATAGCGTCACTATTTGTACAGATCACGGTGTTGTTGTACAAATTAACTATGTGACAAAGGAGATTGCACTCTTATCATTTGTGATTAGATCACCTCGATATATAAATGATAAGAGGTCCTTGTGATTTGTTCCTGGATTAAGAATGATATGAGACAGTATCAATCCACGAAGGATAAATCACTAAATATCCCTAGTCAGAGCATTATCGAGATTGGACATCGATGAATGCGTAAAAGACTAGTATTACACTTGTGGCGCGTTGTGAGGACACAACGGCATAGTTCTCATATATTTGGGTATAGGATACTCATGCAAGTGTAATAGGAGGTTGTGTTTTACCGATGGTACGGGAAACAGCTTCGCTCTGGATAAGACCCCCTCGCAATTCCATCGGTATTATGACTATCTGTCTATGGAAATCCGAATTCAGGGTAGGTGTATTTGGTCTTAACCTGAGACTTGCACCGCTAATGCATACGACAGTCAATATACTTTGGTTGAGGTCGTCCAGGGCTTTAACCGGTTTCTGTGTACCCCAATTCTAGGTATATCGAGAATCATAGTGTGTTGGGTGTGATGTCAAGACGGAAGTGTCACTCTAGTCATATGGAGTTTATGATCGCGTATGGATACAGAACTAGCTCTCTATATAAGGTTGCAACCGTCGGGATAATATGACTTGGTCATGATTATCCGATATTAAGAGACTAGTTGCTTGTTATCCGATATATGCTTTGTACGGGGCAAACACTGTACCAGCCCCAGTCCTTGCATGTGATCATCCGATACTGGACAGATATACGCAATACTACGTATACTACGCCTGATACAGATCCTTTATTCCTGTAAGGATATTTTCGGATAATTGGGGAGGAATGGCGCTTTGCTAGAGGCCAAACTTGTCTTATAAATCGGTATAAACATAGTACGAGGTACTTACGTGTTCGGATAGTCCGACGACCGATTTTACTGCCAACATATTCGGGGATCTCATGGGTCACTTCCCAAAGATTCACCGATGACGTATGACTCACAATTTAATTAATCTGGGATTAATTAGATGAGAGAGAAAATTAATCTGGGATTAATTGCGGAGATATTTTATTTGGGATAAAATATCAATTAAAGAGAGATAACGATTAATTTGGAATTAATCGATGAATTAATATATTTGATATATTAAACGAAATTAGATTTCGACGCGGAATTAAAATTAGATTTTAATTCGGTGAACGAATTAATTTAGAATTAATTCGTTAGCGACGTGAATAGTAACTTCGCTAGGCGTAATCATTTAATTACGACGCAACGGAAAATTCGTTAATTTGGAATTAGCGAACCGAGCCCGAGATTATTTGCGAGTGCATTCGTATTTCGAATTCGAGTGCGGCACGCAAGTCAAATAAAGCGTCAAATCACTAGTCGCATCAAGCGTCAAATCACACGTCACTTTGAGTGATGTGACTTGATTGACTTGTGAGTGATGTGATTGAGTGATGTGTGTGGTTGGCATAAATAGCTTTAATTGGTTTGAATTTTCAAAAGCCAAAATTTGGTATATGTTTTTGGAAAACAAATAAACCAAAAGACAATTACACATTTTATAACCTCTCATATCTTTTCCCTCTTCTCTCTCTCACCCAAACAAGGGGTTTCTTCACTGGTTTTCTGCTGGGCAAAACGTGAGCAGTGAAGGGGAAGCAGTGCATTTTTGTGGTAAGAACAAGAGTGCTAGCACACTCCGGGATCAATGCAAAGGTGATAGGGAAGTCCACCCATGAGCCGGGAACCATTCGACAAAGCTTGGAGCTTGTTCGAGGACCTCCAAAGGGCGCAAACCAGTGACCTGCTACTGCACTGCCGTGAGCTTCACAGTGAGCAGATTTTGTGTTTTCGTGGCCTCCCGCATCACTCAACCGATCGATGTAAGTATTACGCGACTTCTCGAATGTATTCACTTATGTTTCACGCTTGATTTGTGATCCTTGGGACCTAGATAATCTCCAACAATGGTATCAAGAGCTTGGTTAAAAGCATGAAATTCATTTAGGGCTTAAAATTGGGCAAACTTGATTTTGAGCATGATTAATAAAATTGGATTGATTAGTATGCTTAAATGGGTTTGAATTAAGGATTGATGGATCAATTTGTTGAAATGATGTTTGGAACATTTTTCCCCAATTTTTCATGTTGGCCGAATTGGTCTACCCCTAAAATGTCTTGGGATTTTTGATTTTTGACAATTGGATGTGTTGGAAATCATTCGGGATGATGATTTAATGTCGACTGTGGAATTAATTGGATTGAATTCGAATCGGACGTAAAATCCCCAAATTGCCGAGAGCATTAGAAGCATGATTGGGTTTGATTTTTTGTTAATTTGTGTTGGACACTAATTGATGTAGATGAGCATGATTAATTAGCCTAATTTGTGTTTTGGAAATAATGATTTGGGTGATTAATTATGTTAATACACTTTAGTTTAATTAAATGGGAATTTTGGAATTTTTGTGTTTAATTAAATTGGGCTTGAAATTGTATTTGGTCTTAAATGTTGTTATTGGGCTTAATTGGCTTTGTTGTACAAATTTGGGTTTAGGCAAATTGGATTGGATCCAATTGGGCCCAAAACCGCATCCATAAAGCCCAAATGCGACTTAGTGAACCTTTAAAATTTAATTGGGCCTAATGGGCCAAGATTGACTTCTAGCTTATGGGGTAACTCCCGGATTGGATTTTAGTTATTCGGTTTGACCCGAGTAACCAAAAGTCCACACCTTAAGAAATTAATTAAAACCCCATTGGACTTTAATTAAATTAAAATTGGATATTAATCAGGCTTTAATACCCGTAACGATTAAATTTGGAATTTAAGTCGTAAAGGTTCGTAAATAAAGTGTGACATTTAATTTGGAATTAAATAGTGAATTAGAATTGAATGCATATTAAATTGGATTTAATGATGTAGTTTAATTTAATTCAAGAATTCGTACTTTAAGTACTTATTCGCAAAACGAGTTTGACTCGAACAAAATCAAATCGTTGTTTGAACATTGGATGATCACTAATTATCAGATTAATTAATTTGATTAGATTGATTGATAACATGCTTGTGTGAATACATGGTTGCGATGCATGAATAATGTATATCGGATGGATATTAGATGGGTGGGGCAATTTTAGAAATTGTTGTAATAAATTTGATTTATTAATTGGACCTGCGTCTCCAGCCTTATTACCTCTCTATTCTTTGTATTCTCTTCTCACTTATTCCCCTCAATATAAATGAGGTTTCTTTAGAAGTGTAGTGTAACGGGTAGAAGTAAATACATGTGCTAGCTGGAGAGAGAAAAAGAGAGATTTGATCTAGGAGCAATGTTTAAAGTATCCATCCGCATATCATTATTATTTTACATATGCGCTTTATTATGTATTTAGAATGCATGTTTAAGGGTGTATGATGATGAGACCTTAACAAAGATAATAATTGGTTGCCAATTTGCACTCGAAAAACCCTCGCAAAATATTAAGCATCTTTCCTTCCATTGAGTGATTCTCACTCAAGATCCAAGACGGCATTGGTTTGTTGGCCAAAGTCAAGGCCTTTGTCTGTCAAAGATCAGTTTGAATCACGAAGGCTTTGTTACATGTCAGTGTCTTGTCCAAGTTGTGGTTTGTTGGCCAAAGTCAATACCACTTCTTGTCCATCGACATTGATTACGAAGCTTTCCATGGTCAATGGGTCGCGCTTAACTGGGATCACTAAGTTTGTTGTGCCAAAGCCAAGGCTTAGTTGATTCAGAGGAAAAAGGTTAGGTAATACATTGGATGTATTGGCATATATAAGATATATGTTTCGGACTTGGATGTCCCCCTACCGGATCTAGAAATTGGATTGGATCCAATCGATCTAAGAGATCTACCTAGTTAATTATCATACAATTTGTTGGCCAAAGTCAAAATTGTGTTATATTTAACGGGATCCTAGCCCACTAGGAAACGCGGTTTCCCGAGTACTCGACAGAGGGTTAGAGGCTCACCGAAAAATTATTGGAGGCAAGAATTGAATTTGCAATATTCGTTCAATTACTCACCATACGCGCTCAAACAATATCATTCGTCAAATAAATTAAATGTTAGTTGGACTAATATTTAAATTGTTGTTTTAATAAATAGTGGACTATATATTCAAACTGTTCATTATAGTTTATTTTATAATTGGATTATAGTAATCAATATAATTGATTTTAATCTATTAAATTATAGTTGATTAAATAGTTGGACTATTGTAATCATTATAATAAATAGTACCAAATCTTTGATTAAATAGTTGGACTATTGAAATCAAGATATAAATTGAAAGATTGACATTTAAAACATAATCATAGGGAAAATGTATTTAAATGGTTTAATTTTCATATTGGGAATAAATTTCAGGATGGTCCTGGAAAATAATAAGTTACTTTATTTGATAAAATAACATATTAGGCCTAAAGCCCAGAGTTAAGCAAATAGTAGAGCATGATCTTTGGAAGATCATGTAATGATAACTTAAGTGCTTAATCTATTAAGCTTGTCGTAGTAGACTCCTTAATTTCTGAATCAGAACTAAGGATTAGATCCTTAAAGTATGATACTGAAATTGAAGGATCTTCATAAATCTATGTTAGATTTTAGAAGTACTAAATTGTAATAATTCTTGGAGAATTAATGGCTATTCTCAATGAGATAAAGTCAAACTTTGCAATTAGGCAAGTATCACAAGGCGCACCTCACTTCGATATTCTAGAACCAGAGGCTTGGCAAAAGGCTAGTGGAATGTGGAAAAGGGCAAAGGCAAAATCATTATAATCTTCTGGGAAGATAAAAGACATATCCAAAAATGTCTACTAAAATGTGGCAAACGGGATCGCGGAAGCGTGACTGCCGTTTGGACAAAGCAGACATGAAGGAATTGAAGACGAGCAAGGCTCTGACTTCAAATATGTTTGTCATAATTATGTTCACTACTAGTATTGAAATTGGATTTTAAATACTTAGTATGGTACATAAATATATACTGATGTTCAGAATCTGCTATTAGCAGGATTAGGAAACTGTTATAATGTAACTAGTTTGACTAGAAACATTATATCTATATCAGTGTTTAACCCGCTGCGGGTGAACCTTTATATTTTAGAACAATAAAGTTTTTTATTATATAAAGATGATATTGAGATAAACACATTAGATGTGAATAACATAATTTATATTTTGAATATAAATAAATCTCAAATATATATAACATGATAAATAAATTGCTCAAACTGACTTGATCAGAAGAACTAATTTGTGGCATTGTTGTGTGGGACAAAATTAAACAAGAATCGTATATCCGCACTTTTGAAGAGCGGGTACCTGGACGGATTTGATTCCAATCAAATAAAGTCTACGAATCTAGTTTATTGGGCAAAGTGCCTAAAACACTATTTACTTGGTAAAAGTGTAAATGCCACCGACCTGTTAGCCCTAGTTCATAGTGAAGCAAGTGGGCCTATGTCTAGCTAGGATAGATGTGGATATGAATATTTCGTGACCTTACGGATGTGGCATCGCGTTATGGTTATGTGTTTCTTTTGAAGAACACAACTCAGAAACTTTTAAAGTTTCGACACGAAGTAGACAACAGATCGGCTATAGTATTATACCGTCACGGTAAGACCGTAATGGAAAATACTTAAGCAATAAGTTTCTAATATACTTGAAAGAGTATAGTATTCTTTCAAATGAGGACTCCTCTCGGAACACGTCAAGGTGATGGTGTGTCCGAACCGATAAACCAAATTTTGTTGGACATGATAAGGTTAATCATGAGTCGCTATGGGCTACCATTTCCTTCAACGGATACACTTTAACAATGCAGAATTTATTTTGAATAAGGTTCAATAAAAATCTGTTTGACAGATTTCGTGCCAATTATAGGTTATCCTAGGGATACCAAAAGTATTGTACTTATACAACTCACGAGAGAAAAATTAGATTGTTGATCACCATGAGGTTTTCCTAAGAGGAATATAGATATGCAGTGGTAAGTGGGAGGATAGTAAAACTCGATGAAAATCGGAGTAACACTATTCTAGGCACCGAATCCTTAATGGAACACAAATAGTTCATCAAGGATGAAACTATACCATAATCTTCGTATACACAACAACAGCGTATGTCGGAGAGAGTCAGAAAACAACCTGGGGTATGGGTTTCTGATCTCACCTCATAAAGATGTCTATCTTATTGAGGTATACCAACTGATTACGAATGAGGAAGTGATACAAGGTATCGACTCCCTATTATGGCAAAGTGCCATATGATCCGAAATGGATTCCATGTATATCAACATGTTTAGAACTAGTTGATATACTACAAGGCATTGTGCCTATTGGTACTTATAAGTCTTCAAGGAAGACGTACATGGATGGCAACATACCAACGTACTAAGCTAGGCTTGTAGCGGAAAGGTATCGTTATCAACATTGTGTTGATTACGATTCAACCTTTAAACTGTTGCCACGGTAAATCCATTTGGATAATGCTTGCTACAGCTGCATGTTTCATGTATGAAATATGACAGCATTACGGGAAAATCGCATTCCTGAAAGGGAAACCTTTAGGAGGATGTTTACAAAATCCTGTCGGTTTTGTCGTACCATAACTAACAAACAAGGTTTGCGGGTTATTCAATCCATGTTTGGATTGAAGCAAGCATAGGTTCTTAGAATTATCGTTTTGAGGTAAGCATAATGGTATATGATTTATTTCAAAATGAAATGATTCTTGTGTATATAAGAGGATTAATGGGAGCGCACTGCCAATCGATGTCCTATAAATAATGATAATACATCATTTCTTGGAAATGATATTCCCATAAAATAACTATTGGTGAAAGCTTGACTTTTGAAAACTCTCCCTAGAATCGTACATTGAAAAATATGCGCGACCTGGTGTCTCATACGCTTTGAGCATATGGATTCACAAACAGGCCAATCCGAGTGATAGTCACTGGATTGAAGTTAAGAACATCCGTTAGTATCTTAACGAACTAATGATGCTGTCTTAATCTGTGGAGAATGAGAACTTGAAGTGACTGAGATCACTACTGCAAGTTTCCTAAACCGATAAAACGACTATAAGTCGCAAACGGTACTATACAGTTTGAATAACGGAATAGTGAGCTGGAAATCTTCCAAGCAAGATACTGTTATCGAATAAACAACAAATGCGGGTTATTACTGCAGCTGAAGCGGTAATAGAAGCCTTCTCGGTCGATAAAAAATCTAATTAGATTATATACAATTTTGTTAGCAGCTGAGCTAGGCTTGAGCACAGGCTAAAGAATTAATGGTCTCATCAACGATCCAGATATATACTTCGATATTCATCTGATTCGTTCGGATCATACATCGTGGCGATGTGATGATCAAATAAATTGCATAAGACGATAATCATGCAAATCCGCTGACGAAAGCATTTCTCAGCAATTTAAGCCAACCGTACATATTTCGGGTGTCAGACACTCGAGTGACTGGCTATAGGCCAAATGGGAGATTGTTGGACAATTATGACCCATAGCGTCACTATTTGTACAGATCACGGTGTTATTGTACAAATTAACTATGTGATAAAGGAGATTGCACTCTTATCATTTGTGATTAGATCACCTAGACATATAAATGATATGAGGTCCCTGTGATTTGTTCCTGGATTAAGAATAATATGAGACAGTATCAATCCACGAAGGATAAATCACTAAATATCCCTAGTCAGAGCATTATCGAGATTGGACATCGATGAATGCGTAAAAGACTAGTATTACACTTGTGCGCGTTGTGAGGACACAACGGCATAGTTCTCATATATTTGGGTATAGGATACTCACGCAAGTGTAATAGGAGGTTATGTTTTACCGATGGTACTGGAAACAGCTTCGCTCTGGATAAGACCCCCTCGGAATTCCATTGGTATTATAACTATGTGTCTATGGAAATCTGAATTAAGGGTAGATGTTTTTAGTCTTAACCTGAGACTTGCACCGCTAATGCATACGACAATCAATATACTTTGGTTGAGGTCGTCGATGGCTTTAACCGGTTTCTGTGTATGCCAATTTTGGGTATATCGAGAATCGTAGTGTGTTGGGTGTGATGTCAAGACGAAAGTATCACTCCAGTCATATGGAGTTGATGATCGCGTAGGGATACAGAACTGGCTCTCTATATAAGGTTGCAACCGTCGGGATAGTATGACTTGGTCATAATTATCCGATATTAAAGAGACTAGTTGCTTGTTATCCGATATATGCTTCAAACGGGGCAGACACTGTACCAGCCCCAGGCCTTGCATGTGATCATCCGATACTGGACAGATATACGCAATACTACGTATACTACGCCTGATACAGATCCTTTATTCCTGTAAGGATATTTCCGGAGAATTGGGGAGGCATGGCGCTTTGCTAGAGGCCAACCTTGTCTTGTAAATCGGTATAAACGTAGTACGAGGTACTTACGTGTTCGGAAAGTCCGACGACCGATTTTACTGCCAACATATCCGGGGATCTCATGGGTCGCTTCCCAAAGATTCACCGATGACGTATGACTCGCACTTTAATTTATCTGGGATTAATTAGATGAGAGAGAAAATTAATCTGGGATTAATTGCGGAGATATTTTATCTGGGATAAAATTTCAATTAAAGAGAGATAACGATTAATTTGGAATTAATCGATGAATTAGTATATTTGATATATTAAACGAAATTAGATTTCGACGCAGGTCGAACGAATTATTTTAGAATGAATAGTGACTTCACTAGGCGTAATCATTTAATTACGACGCAACGAAAAATTTGTTAATTTGGAATTAGCGAACCGAGCCTGAGATTATTTGTGAGTGCATTCGCATTTCGAATTCGAGTATGGCACGCAAGTCAAATCAAACGTCAAATCACTAGTCGCATCAAGCATCAAATCACACATCACATTGAGTGATGTGACTTGATTGACTTGTGAGTGATGTGATTGAGTGATGTGTGTGGTTGGCATAAATGGCTTTAATTGGTTTGACTTTTCAAAAGCCAAAATTTGGTATATGTTTTTGGAAAACAAATAAACCAAAAGACAATTACACATTTTATAATCTCTCATCTCTTTTCCCTCTTCTCTCTCTCGCCCAAACAAGGGGTTTCTTCACTGGTTTTCTGCTGGGCAAAACGTGAGCAGTGAAGGGGAAGCAGTGCATTTTTGTGGCAAGAACAAGAGTGATAGCACACTCCGGGATCAATGCGAAGGTGATAGGGAAGTCCACCCATGAGCCGGGAACCATTCGATGAAGCTTGGAGCTTGTTCGATGACCTCCAAAGGGCGCAAACCAGTGAGCTGCTATTGCACTGCGGTGAGCTTCACAGTGAGCAGATTTTGTGTTTTCGTGGCCTCCCGCGACGCTCAACCGATCGATGTAAGTATTCTGCGACTTCTCGAATGTATTCATTTATGTTTCATGCTTGATTTGTGATCATTGGGACCCCTAGATAATCTCCAACAATGTCAATGTCTAATGTGCCTTGACTACCCATTATACATATTGCTCTTGCTCTCCCAATAGCAGCCATATAGTCACAATGCACACATATGGCTGTCATAAGTTGAGGCCACATTGGAATATCTTCTAAGAAATTCTTTAGCCATTCCGCTTCTTCAGCGGCTTTATCCAAGGCTATGAATTCTGATTCCATTGTTGAACGTGCTATACACGTTTGTTTTTGTGATTTTCAAGATACTGCAGCGCCTCCAAGTGTTAACACATATCCACTTGTTGCTTTTTCCGTATCATTTGAAATCCAATTGGCATCACTATATCCTTCCAAAACTGGTGGATATTTTATGTAATGTAAACCATACTTCATTAAGTATTTAAGATATCTCAATACTCTAACTAAAGCATCTCAGTGATTTTTTGAAGGATTACTCGTATATCTTGCCAATCTATTCACAGAGTAGGCAATATCTGGTCTAGTATAATTCGTGATGTGTTGTAATGTCCCAATTATACGAGAATATTCTAGTTGTGACACACTATCCCCAATATTTTTCTTTAATGTACTCTTAGGATCAAAAGGAGTTTAAGATGGACTACTATCAAAATGTCCAAATTTTCAAAGAATCGCTTCCACGTAGTGTGATTGGCTGAGAATATAACCATCACTACTTTGTTGAATTTGAAGTCCTAAGATAAAATTAGATTTTCCCATGTCTTTCATATCAAAGGTCGAATTCAATATTCTCTTTGTGGAATTTATGACACTTAAATTTGGTCCAATGATGAGCATATCATCAACATACAAACATACAATGACATATGAATCATTATTCATTATCTTGATGTAAACACATTTATCACATTTATTGATCTGAAATCCATGTGATAACATTGTAAGATCGAATTTCTCATGCCATTGTTTGGGCGCTTGTTTAAGTCTACAAAGCGACTTCACAAGTTTACATACTTTTTTCTCTTGTCCTTTTGCTACAAACCCTTCAGGTTGTTCCATATAAATTTCTTCATCTAACTCACCATTCAAGAATGCAGTTTTTCCATCCATTTGATGTATTTCCAAATTATAAATTGTTGCAATCGCAATTAACATCCTTATAGATTTTATTCTGGTTACTGGTGAGTATGTGTCAAAGAAATCAAGTTCTTTTTTTTTACGGTATCCTTTAGCTACCAAACGATCTTTGTATTTATCAATTGTACCGTCAGGCTTCAATTTCTTTTTGAAGATCCATTTGTAATCAATTGGTTTGCAACCAAATGGTAAGTCTACTAACTCTCATGTATGGTTATGTAGAATGGATTCTACTTCACTATTTATTACTTCTTGTCAATAAAATGATTCAGATGAAGTTATTGTTAGGGATATGCCCTATACCCAACTTGTGGATGGGCTATATGTACATGTATTTGTAATATTTTCATTAATTAATAAAATGGAAATCTTTATTATACCTGTCTTACATAGATTATATAAATCATCAAACATTGTAATAAAGCCCTTGGAGTAATAAGATGATGGCTTCCACGCCTTATGAAAATCATTACTCTTAAATATTCCTAGTCATAGTTTTGTGAATAATCTGGGCGTTCACAAAGCAGAGAGACTAGCATGATGATATGATCCACCCTTAAGTGGGGTAGATGATCTCATAGGCTACTAGTGGAGATCCGTCCGCTTGGTTTATCACATGGATGCATGAGTTGCTCGTGTCCATCGAACTGACCGCCGAAAGTTTTCACATGGAGTGTTTATCCCATGTGTCTGTGAGAACTTTCAAGTATCAATTGTATGACTAGTCCTTAGACATGAGGTCTTTACAATCTTATGTGTGGATCAAATAACTTTGACATTCTCCTTCCCCGGTTCAAAAGATCCGGTCATAAGGGTATGATTGGGTCATTTGTTGAAACAGATGAAGGTTGTAAAGATACAACAGAGAATCGCCACTCTATCGGATAATATTTTCTTATAAGAGTAGTATTCCAGTTCGCGGGTTGATATGTGTGATCAGTGCTTGAGACTGTGTCCGCAGTGGAAGAATCATGTGAGATTCTTGGGTTAGCACGATTCATGACACTATCAACATCATACCTTTGACTATATGGGTAGACATTTTCCATACCCTAGGTCAAACGGTGGGGTTACAGTGAGGCGATGGACCGTATCATATGTAAATCGCATATAATATGGGTATATATATATTTCCTTCTCATTTGGGGGCCTTGACATGTTGCTAGATGTCAACCTTGGTCATTGAAATTGAACGACCATGTCATCGGATGATAATTTATGTTCGATTAAATTATAACGATTCATTTCATGTCCAACTTGAGGGGAACCCAAAAGGTCACATACAACAAAGTCGAAATCAATGGTTAACAGTGCACAATACTAATTTAGCAGCATATATGATTGCTGTATGAATTGTTCATAAATGGTTTAATGTGTTTAATTATTGAACAGATCATTTTTGAGGTTCTATAGTTGCTTAGGGATTGGTGAATGATGATAGGGGCACTTTGGGAATTGGAATAAATAAATAATTTAAAAAAAAAAACGTGAATAGTAACATAAATAGTAATGTGAATAGTAAAAAAATTTTAATTTGTTATTTGTTTTGAATTCCAATTCGGCCCAAACTCTTATTAGGGTTTTATAATCTCATTAAACCACTAAGTTAAGATCAAATGGCTAAGATTAAATTAGCATTTATCCCACATCGGATTCTTAATTAATTTTGTTGTATTTGGAGCACCTATATAAACCCAATGAATTCTTTACAAATATTTGCACCAAACCTTTCATATCTTTGGTTTATATAAGTGAGCAACTCTAAAGTTTAAGAATAAGCCACTGATTTTGAGGATCCTTAAGTCTAATTGACTGGAGGAACCTCGAGTTAAAATTTTTGAGGTATTTGCCTAGGCTAGCACTTAGGGCAAAATACCCGTGCACTCAAAGCGTAGTCTTGCCGTTGAGTTTTAGCTTTGGTGAGTGCATCTTTGGAGGCCACACACTTGGGTGGCTTTTTGGAACGTGGAAGAGCTTGCTGAGTGCGAGAAAAGCTTGTAGATTTGATGGAGGACTGGATGAGTCTTTGGTTCAAGTAAGTCTTTTTCTTTCTTTATTTTAATTAGAGTTCTTATGATAATTGCATGTTTAGGTTTATGTTCTCTACATGTTTTATGAGTTTTTATGCTTAGAATATATAGTAACATGCCTAGACATGTAGAATAATCAAAATAAATGGGTCTTGGGCAAATGAATAGCGGCATCATAATTTGATTTATTAAATTTTCCGATGCGCACTCGCGGCCGCTTCCCAACAGTAGTATCAGTGCACCGTTTTTGTTTTGATTAGTTCTCTCTCATTTGAACTCGCAATTGGGTGTGTAAAGGCTCGTTGGAAAGTAACACCCTGAACTTAATTTTAGGCACAAGTTTTGCATGATTTGGTTAAGATTTGAATTGTGAAATTTCATTTAAAGTTCACGCATCTGTAAAAAATGTGAATAGTAAATTTATTAGATTAAAATAAAATGCAATATCATAATTAAATATTAATCAAAGTTATTTAATGCCTAAAATAATTCCAACATATTAAAACTCATATGCTTGATGATTCTATGTATGATTAGAATTGGCATGAGAATCAGTTTGGGGCGAGGCCCACATCAGAATCAATTTGGGGGCGAGGCCCACATCAATTTCAATCTAGGGGCGAGGCCCACATCAGTATCAGTCTGGGGCGAGGCCCATATCAATATCAATCCGAGGCGAGGCCCATATCAGTATCCGTCTGGGGGCGAGGCCCATATTTTAGTCTGGGGGTTAGGCCCACGTCAGTTTCAGTTTGGGGCGAGGCCCATATCAGTTTGGGGGCGAGGCCCACATCAGTTCAGTCAGGTACGGCACTCCGGGTATGGAGATATTAGATCAGTTCAGCCAGGTACGGCACTCCGGGTATGGAGATATCAAATCAGTTCATCCAAGTACGACACTCCTGGTATGGAGATATCATATCAGTTCAGCCAGGTACGGCACTCCGGGTATGCAGATATCACATCAGTTCAGCCAGGTACGGCACTCCGAGTATAGAGATATCAGATTAGTTCAGCCAGGTACGGCACTCCGGGTATGGAGATATCAGATTAGTTCAGCCAGATACGGCAGGGTATGGAGATATCATATCAGTTCAGTCAGGTACGGCACTCCGGGTATGGAGATATCAGATCAATTCTGCTAGGTACGGTACTCCGGGTATGGAGACATCAGATCAGTTCTGCCAGGTACGACACTCCGAGTATGAAGACACAGTATCAGTTTCGGGGATGAGTCTCAGGGCCGAGGCCTACATCAGCTTCAGCATCAATTTTCAGAGATGAGTCACAGGGTCGAGGCCCACTTTAGCTACAGTATCAGTTTCGGGGATGAGTCCCAGGGCCGAGGCCCACATCAGCTTCAGCATCAGTTTCGGGGATGAGTCACAGGGTCAAGGCCCACATCAGCTTCAATATTAGTTTTGGGGGATGAGTCCCAGGGTCGAGGCCCACATCACATCAATTTCAATTTGGGGCGAGGCCCATATCAGTTTGGGGCGAGGCCCACATCAGTATCAATTTGGGGGCGAGGCCCACATCAATTTGAGTCTAGGGGCGAGGCCTACATCAGTATCAGTCTGGGGCGAGGCCCATATCAATATCAATCCGGGGCGAGGCCCATATCAGTATCCATCTGGGGCGAGGCCCATATTTTAGTCTGGGGGTGAGGCCCACGTCAGTTTCAGTTTGGGGCGAGGTCCATATCAGTTTGGGGCGAGGCCCACATCAGTTCAGCCAGGTACGACACTCTGGGTATGGAGACATGAGATCAGTTCAGCCAGGTACGGCACTCCAAGTATAGAGATATCAGATCAGTTCAGCCAGGTACGGCACTCCGGGTATGGAGATATCAGATCAGTTCAGCCAGGTACGGTACTCCGGGTATGGAGATATCAGATCAGTTCAGCCAAGTACGGCACTCCGGATTTGGAGATATCATATCAGTTCAGCCAGGTACGGCACTCCAGGTATAGAGATATCAGATCAGTTTTGCCAGGTACGACACTCCGGGTTTGGAGACATTTCAGCGACACCTTGGGTATGAGGTTTAGCGCGCCAGGTACGACACAATCAGACATCTGTGGCTCTCTAGGTATGGAGACGTCACTGCGACACCCTAGGTACGGGGTTAGCACTCAGACATTTGTGGCACTCTAGGTACGGAGGCATCACTACGACACCCTAGGTACGGGGTTAGCACTCAGACATTTGTGGCACTCTAGGTACGGAGGCGTCACTGCGACACCCTAGGTACAGGGTTAGCACTCAGACATTTGTGGCACTCTAGGTACGGAGGCGTCACTGCAACACCCTAGGTACGGGGTTAACATTCAGACATTTGTGGCACTCTAGGTACGGAGACGCAACCGCGACACCCTAGGTACGGGGTTAGCATTCAGACATCTGTGGCTCTCTAGGTACGGAGACGTCATTGCGACACCCTAGGTATGGGGTTAGCATCATCACTGCGGCACTCTAGGTACGGAGACGCAACCGCGACGCCCTAGGTACGAGGCTTAGCACCATCAACTCAACACAACAGGCAGACCATGTGGCAGCTGGCGAGCCAGGTAAGTAAAAATGCATTGCACGAACTTTGATAGGACTGTCATTATCACACACTGCACAGATCCCATCAAAGTGGGGGCGACTGTAGGCATTGCATTTTTACATACCAGCCCAATGATGAGCCTCGAATGGAGGCACTACTTTTTTGTTGTGGAAGTTGCGGAAAGCGGTCGTCGGAAGGGAAGGGTCAAGAATTGACATTTTTATTGGATTTGGTTCGCTTGTTCGAGCTTCGGGTTCGCTCATTCGGTCTCAATTTTAATTTATCCTCGGCCCGGTTCACAACAAAATGCACCTCCCCATGCCCCATTCATGGCACCATACAAATAATTCCTCCTCCATTTGTCAAACACTTCATTCCAAAACCCCACCTTGCATTTTCTCTCAACTTGCCACCTTTTCCACCTTTCCAGCACACACACACACACCTTCACTCCATCAATCAAGTGCCCCACATGCCCATAACAAATAAAGAAACCCATACCACCTATTCCACCAAACACAAAACAACAAGAGCACATAGAACCCAATGCCATCCTCCATGACCATTCTGCATGCCCATGTTACTGCCCATTTTTCCCCCTGATAACAACCACCTTCATGTGACACCCTGACGGCAACAGACTTCACGGACAGAACACAGCTCCATTCATCACCCACTCCTCTCGGCCTAACACAGCCCTCTCAAAAAAGCACACACCACGCTCCTCTTCTATTGATCCAGGGAAAACAAACTCAACTGAACAGTCCCTGCCTTCATTCAAAAAATACACGAATAGCAGCATCCTTAGCCAGTCCCTTGCCAACCGGCAAACCCAATCCTCTATTTTCAGCCCTTGACTGCCTCGGCAACAGCTTTCCTCCATGATCTTCGTCCTCACTGCCACCAACACATAACTCAACAGGAACCCTCATAATATAAATCAGCCCTTTATGAACCAATAACCCGGATCTTCCCTCTCTCGGCTCACTGCCACATCAAATGGCATCTTCCCTCATGAAAATAAGCCACAAGAACACTCGAAAGTTCTAAGCCAAACGGCCGCCTCAAACTCAAGAAATTACTCCCTCTAATCATTCCTATAACTCACGCCTAAGACTGCCCTTATGAAGCCATCCATTTCACGCCCATCACAGCACCTAAACAGCCTCTTATATAGCAATCTCTGAACACGCCTATTGCTTCTTCAGTCAACAGCTCAGCCATGCCCCTCACTGCCCCTTGACACGCACATCCGAGACACCACACACTTCCAAACTCTCGGTAACACCATCTCATTCAACTCCCACTGACCCTGGATGCACCACCACCGAAACTGCACTGCATCACACATCCCTGCACGCCCATGAGACCTCATGCACTGTCGAATTAACTCCCACCAAGCCGAGCCCTCACCTCATGCCACCATGAAACCAGCAAGCCGAGGAGCGCATCATCAACCCAAGACCATCTTCATTCACGGGGCCTGAATAAAGACCTTCACCATGAACCAGCCGAGCCCTTGAACCTTGCACACTGTCTCACATTCAACGCACTGTACCGAGCCATCACACAGCCCCCTGGATGTTTCATTTACGCATGAACCAGCCTTCTGCCACACAACCCCACTGCCGAGCCATTACAAACACACACTGCCGAGCACTCAAACATAGCCACTGCACTTCACGCTCACTCCACGGTCGAGACCAACTCCCACCTTACCTTTCCGAGCATCATGCATGAACCATGCAGCTCACTACCAACTGCCGAGCCTCATTCCCTTCAAACTGACTGAGTACCCCTAGCCTAGCCGAGCCCACACCCTTACCTACGCACACTCTACCACAAGCTTCAAGCCGAGCACCATGCACGTGAATGACTCCCACAAACTGCCCTCCAAACCCATGTAAGCCCTAGCCAAGATCGAGCTCTCTGCCTCCACATGATTAAACATTATCCCCCCTCAAAAACCCTTGAAACCGCAAAAGAATAATCCACCAAACTCACGTGAAAACCGTCCCAAAACCGAGCCCAGATAATTCCTTGAAACCCTATCCAAACACCTGTAATTGGCGGTCCGTTTGCATGTGACATGCGTACGTGAAAACATGGCCAAAATCGTGACCAAAATTGACGTAAGGATAATTTAAGAGAGAGAAAGAGAATTTGAGTTGAAAAAGAGAGAAAACAGCGAGTGAAAATAACAGAAAAGTACAGAAAAATCATGAGTGAAAATAACGAGTGAAATGGTGAAAACTACGAGTCAAAACTGTGGGAAAATGGACGAAAACAGCAAACTGTAACCGCGGGTGAAAATGGCGAAAACAGTTAAAACGGCGAACCCGAGAAAACAGCAAGAATAGTGAACAGCGGAAACAGCGGACCAGTGAAAACAGCAAAATGATATCACTTCCGGCACCGTGGAACGCACTCCCGGAAAGTGACTAAAAAGGTAAGACCTGAGGGCACCCTTTTATCTTATTTCCGTTATTTATTTTCTAAGCATGATGTGGTCGTTTACGTTTATTATTGCTTTATGCATGATTAGGATGTTTAATATGTTATAGTTTTATGCATGACTAGTTGGTTGTGCTTGAGCATGATTTAATTGTTTAGTATGATATTTATTTTCCTAAGCATGATTAGGTTGTTTAGTATGATGTTTAATGCATGATTAGTTGGTTGTTTCTAAGCATGATGTAGTAGTTTAGTATGATATTTATTTTATTATGCATGATTAGGTTGTTTAACATGATGATGTTTTATGCATGGTTAATAGGTTGTTCTTAAGCATGTTGTGTAGACTTGGTTAATATTGCACAAATCCATTTATTACAAACGACATAAGTAAGGGACCATTCCGAACCCAACGGTTTGAGGTCTTCCCTTGCGAGGGGTGAGTGCGGCCTTAAATCATTTTCCCAGTTCACACCGGGTGGCGACTCCATTTTATTTCTCTGATTTAGTCCCCCGCGGGCTACTCCGTACTCCCAACAGGGCCGCGAGCCGGAACAGCGTCGTCTAGTTTCTGTTGTCTACAGCAAGCAGTTTGCATAATGCTTGGCTCTATGTCCGACGAACTTCAGAAAGCTCACGAAGATATGGATGCTCAAACCATCATATTTCACTTAAAGGAGTGTATGCAACTTCCGTTCATACCGTGAGATTTCAAGTGTCATGTGCCTTATTCCAAACAAGGTATAAGGAAGGATCTGTTAGTGGACATGTGCTTAAGATGATTGGACACATTGAAAAATTGACCAACCTCGGGTTCATCATGGATCATGAGATAGGTCACGATCTAATTCTTCAGTCCTTACCAAAAGACTTCTCTAACTTTATTATGCATTTCATCTGTCTGATAAAGAAGCTATTATAGCAGAATTGCACAATTTGATAAAGCAAACAGAGAAGGACTTGAAACAGGAGCTTCAAACATTCGTCATGCTTACAGGTACGGACCTGAAGCCACGAGGCCCAATGAAAAATAAGGGCAAGTCCAAGGCTCAAGATCACCTAAAACCCAATGGTAAGGTGGAGAAGAAAAAGGGAAAGGGGAAATGTTTCTTTTGTGGAAAGAAGTGTCATTGGAAGAAAGACTACAAATCCTTGAAAGCGAATGAAGCCCAAGAGGCCAAGAAGCCCAATGCTTCAAGTATGTTGTATATGATTGAACTATATTCTCAAAACTCTGAACCTTCTACTTGGGTACTTGACACCAATTATGGGACTCACTTGTGTAACAATGTGCAGGGCTTGAGAAACAGTATGAGACTACGTCATTAGGAGGTTGACTTACGCATGGGTAATGGAGCAAAACTGGCTGTATTGTGCGTGGGGACTTATTCATTAGTTTTGCCGAATGGTTTAGTTTTAGACTTAGAAGATTGTGTTTATGTACCTTCTCTAGTAAAGAACATCATTTCAAGTTCTTCTTTATCTAATAAAGGCTTTTCATGCCTAATAAGTTTTTATGAATGTTCTATTTATTTCAATGAAATAAAATATGGAGATGGTATTTTGAATAATGGTATCTATGTCTTACAAACTCACAAATAATGTTCAACCTCTAATATATACAATGTTAACTCGAATAATCTCAATGAATCACTTCTATGGCACAATCGCTTAGGTCATATCAATGAAACATGATTAATTAAGCTACATAAGGATAGGTATTTCAGGCCCTTCAAATATGAACCTTATGGAACTTGTGAGTCTTGTTTACTTGGTAAAATGACCAAATTACCCTTTAAAGGTAAATGACAATGTGCAGCAGAGACATTAGAACTCATACACTCTGATGTATGCGGACCAATGTCAGTTACCGCTAGAGGTGGATTCTCCTACTTCATTACCTTTATCGATGATCACTTACGATATGGGTATGTGTACCTTATGCGGTATAAATCTGAAGCCTTTGAGAAATTCAAAGACTTCAAAGCTGAAGTTGAAACCCAGCTTAATAAAAGTATTAAGTCACTAAGGTCTGACCGAGGTGGTGATTACTTAAGCAACGAAATTCAAGATTACTTGAGAGAAAATGGCATTTTTTCCGAGTGGACTCCTCCGGGAACTCCACAGCATAATGGGGTCTCCGAAAGGAGAAATCAGACATTATTAGATATGGTCGATCAATGATGCCAGACACGGATCTACCTCTTTCATTTTGGGGTCTTGCTTTAGAAACTGGCAACACTACTACTAAACCAAGTTCCTTCCAAGATGTTAGTCAAACACCATATGAGTTATGGTATGGGAAACGTCCTAGTCTTAGTTATCTAAGAGTTTGGGGATATGACGAATATGTTAAGCTCACACAAACTAACAAATTGGATGATAGGGAAATTAAATGTAAGTTTGTAGGATATGTCTTGAACTCAAGAGCATACGTGTTCTACGTCCCAAATGAACAAAGAACATTTGTCTCACGAAATGCTATATTTCTAAAGAATGATGATTCATTCTCAGGAAATATAGTGAGAGTAGACTTAACCTCAATGAGGTACGAGAAGAACAAACTAACATAGAACTATGCCCCAGGCCCCTCAAAAGGGCAGTGACGGAACAATCACAAGGTTATGAACTTAGAAGGTCTGGTAGGGAAAGATATTAGCCTGAAAGAAATGGTTTCCATTTTGATGATGAACATGATCAGGTCATTGATAATGACGATCCCACCAATTATAACGAAGCAATGCGTGACATTGATTTAGTCAAGTGGCTTGAGGCCATGAATCCGAAATAGACTATATGTATCATAATCAAGTCTGGGAATTGGTGGATGCACTTGAAGGGATAAAACCCATAGGCTGCAAGTGGATTTACAAGCGTAAAACTGATGCGAAGGCAACATCGAAACCTATAAGGCTAGGTTGGTGGCAAAAGGTTATAGACAAATCCAAGGAATTGACTAAGACAAAACCTTCTCTCCTGTTGCAATGATAAAGTCCATTAGAATTTTACTGGCACTAGCTGCACACTTTGATTATGAGATTTGGCAAATGGATGTCAAAACAGCTTTCCTTAATGGAACCTCGTAGAGGAAGTCTATATGACACAACCTGAGGGGTTTGCATCTAAGAATGATCATAATAAAGTATGTAAGCTTAAACGATCCATTTATTGACTAAAGCAAGCCTCCAGAAGTTAGAATATACGATTTGAAGAGACAATCAAAGAATTTGACTTCATCAAAAATTTAGACTAGCCTTGTGTTTACAGGAAAAGTAGTGGGAGTGCTGTTGTATTTCTTGTATTATATGTCAATGACATATTAATCATCGGGAATGATATTCCCATGATGCAAGCCACCAAGCAATGGTTATCTAAGAATTTCTCCATGAAAGATTAGGGAGAAGCAGCCTACATCCTCGGCATTAAGATCTACCGTAATAGATCTAAGAAGTTGTTAGGACTTTCTCAATCTACATACATAGATAAAGTTTTGAAAAGATTCAAAATGAAAGATTCCAAAAGGGTAATTTACCTACTTGTCATGGAATCAAATTATCTAAGCAGTAATGTCCACATACTAATTCAGATAGATAGCGTATGAGTAGGATCCCTTATACTTCAGCAATAGGATCGATCATGTACGCCATGCTATATACAAGACCTGATGTCTCTTATGCTCTTAGCATAACGAGTAGGTATCAGGCAAATCCTGGTGAGTAACACTGGGCAGCTGTCAAAACAATCATCAAGTATCTGAGAAGAACTAAAGATGTGTTCTTGACATACGGAGATTATTATGAGATGAAAGTCATTGGTTACTGTGATGCGAGCTTTTAGACCGATAGGGATGACAGCAGATTGCAAACAAGATATCTGTTTACTTTGAATAGCGGAGTTGTCAGTTGGAAAAGCTCAAAGCAGTCAACTACAGCGGACTCCACCACTGAAGCCGAGTATCTAAAGAAGCAGTCTGGATAAAGAAGTTCATCACGGAGCTGGAAGTGCTTCCCATGATAAAGAATTACGTCACGATGTACTGTGACAACATGTGCGCTATTGCTCAATCAAATGAACCAAGGTCCCACCAGAAATCCAAGTATGTAATCAGGCGATTTCATCTCATCTGGGAGATTGTTGAGAGAAAAGAAGTTCTCTGACTAAAGGGCTGACTCAACAAAATCATGATAGGAACACCCGAGAGTATGGTGTCCAGATTCATACTAGTTGGCTATAGTGCAAGTGGGAGATTGTTAGGGATATACCATATACCCAACTTGTGAATGGGCTATATGTACATGTATTTGTAATATTTTCATTAATTAATAAAATGGTAATCTTTATTATATGTATCTTACATAGATTATATAAATCATCAAACACAGTAATAAAGCCCTTGGAGTAATAAGATGATGGCTTCCACGCCTTATGAGAATCATCACTCTTAAACGTTCCTAGTCATAGTTTTGTGAATAATCTGGGCTTTCACAAAGCGGAGAGTCTACCATGATGATATGATCTACCCTTAAGTGGGGTAGTTGAACTCATAGGCTACTAGCGGAGATCCGTCCGCTTGGTGTATCACATGGATGCATGAGTTGCTCGTGTCCATCGAACTGACCGCCGAAAGTTTTCACATGGAGTGTTTATTTCATGTGTCTGTGAGAACTTTCATGTATCGATTGTAAGACTAGTCCTTAGACTTGAGGTCTTTACAATCTTATGTGTGGATCAAATAACTTTGACATTCTCCTTCCCCGGTTCAAAAGATCCAGTCATAAGGGTATGATTGGGTCATTTCTTGAAACACATGAAGTTTGTAAAGATATAACAGAGAATCGCCACTCTCTCGGATAATATTTTCTTATAAGAGTAGTATTCGAGTTCACGGGTTGATATGTGTGATCAGTGCTTGAGATTGTGGCCGCAACGGAAGAATCATGTGAGATTCTTGGGTTAGCACGATTCATGACACTATCTACATCATACCTTTGACTATATAGGTAGACACTTTCCATACCATAGGTCAAACGGTGGGGATACAGTGAATCGAGGGACCGTATCATATGTAAATCGGATACATAATGGGTATATATATATTTCCTTCTCATTTGGGGGCCTTGGCATGTTGCTAGATGTCAACCTTGGTCATTGAAATCGAACGACCATCTGATCGGAGGATAATTTATGTTCGATTAAATTATCATGATTCTTTTCATGTCCAACTTGAGGGGAACCCAAAAGGTCACACACAAAAAAGTCAAAATCAATGGTTAAAAGTGCACAATACAAATTTAACAACATATATGAATTATGTAGGAATTTTTCATAAATAGTTCAATGTGTTTAATTATTGAACAGATCATTTATGAGGTTCCATAGTGGCTTAGGGGATTGGTGAATGACGATAGGGGAACTTTGGGAATTGGAATAAATAAATAAATTTTAAAAAAAAATGTGAATAAAAATGTGAATAGTAAATTTTTTTTTTGTTATTTGTTTTGAATTCCAATTCGGCCCAAACTCTTATTAGGGTTTTATAATCTCATTAAACCACTAATTTAAGATCCAATGGCTAAGATTAAATTAGCATTTATCCCACATCAGATTTTTAATTAATTTTATTGTCTTTGGAGCACATATATAAACCCAATGAATTCTTTACAAATTTTTGCACCAAACCTTTCATATCTTGGGTTTATATAAGTGAGCAACTCTAAAGTTTAAGAGTAAGCCACTGATTTTGAGGATTCTTAAGTCTAATTGACTAGAGGAACCTCGAGTTAAAATTTTTGAGGTATTTGCCTAGACTAGCAACAAGGGCAAAATACTCGTGCACTCAAGGCGTAGTCTTGCCGTTGAGTTTTGGCTTTGGTGTGTGCATCTTTGGAGGCCACACACTTGGGTGGTTCTTTGGAATGTGGAAGAGCTTGCTGAGTCTGAGAAAAGCTTGTAGATTGGAGGGAGGACTGGAGGAGTCTTCGGTTCAAGTAAGTCTTTTTCTTTCTTTATTTTAATTAGAGTTCTTATGATAGTTAGCATGTTTAGGTTTATGTTCTCTGCATGTTTTATAAGTTTTTATGCTTAGAATATATAGTAACATGCATAGGCTTGTAGAATAATCAAAACAAAATGGGTCTTGGGCAAATGGATAGCGGCATCATTGTTTGATTTATTAAATTTTCCGCTGCGCACTCGCGGCCACATCCCAACAGTTATGGCCTCTTGATATGTTTGAGGTTCAGCTTCCGTGAGAAATGTTAAAAAATCAAGTTCATAATCTTTTGCTACCTTGATTCTTTTTCCTCTTCTAGGTTCTAACTTTTCCTCTTGAAGAGTTGATGTTGATTTATTTGGTTCCAAAACCTTGTCTTGAACACCGGATGAAGAGGCAACATCAACATCGTTCTTTTGACTAAAATCAAGCTCTTTACATTTATTTTTATTAAGTCTATCCTCATAAGGAAATATATGCTCAAACCATTCAGCATTATTAGACTCAGTAATGGTATTTACTTGGATATCCGAAATTCCAGATTTAATTACTTGAAATCGGTATGTTGCACTATTTTTAGCATATCCAATAAATACACAATCAATAGTTTTAGATCCAAATTTAACTCCTTTAGGCAAGGGAACTTGAACCTTTGCTAGGCAAACCCACACTTTCAGGATTTTGTATGTCGGTAACCTTTTCTTCCTTTTTCATATGGTGATTGATCACTCTTATTTGGTGGAATTCTGTTCAATATGGTGTTAGATGTAAGTAAGGCTTCACCCCACATATTATGTGGTAAACCAAAACTATTAAACATGGAATTCATCATATTCTTTAGTGTTCTATTTTTCCGTTCAGCAACCCCATTCTGTTGAGGAGTGTAGGGTGCTGTTGTTTGATGAATTATTCCATTGGAGGTACAAAATTCTACGAAGGCATTATCGTCATATTCTCCGCCTCTATCAGATCACAAAACTTTGATCTTATTGTCTAACTGATTTTATGTTAGTGTCCTAGAGATGCCACGGGATCTCTAAGCGTGATTCGTGTGTGAATAATTAAAGAGAGTTACGGAAAATACTCACAATGATCGGTTGAAGTTGAAAACTTTTTCCATGGATGATGGAAGCTCCAAGCCTTCTTTTAGTGTTCCAAACTCATGGGTGAGTCTCCCTATCACCTTATTAAACTTCTTTGAGTGCTAGCTCACTTTTTTTTGCAACAAAACACAAGAAGATGAAAAGAAGAAGCTCGGCAGAATGCAGTGAGCAGAAGAGAGAATTTTGCTTTGCTTTTTTGAGTGTTGGAATTGGTTTGTGTAAATGACAAGTAAACCAAGTCTTTTACTCAACCTTTAACTTGCCAAATTCAACTTCATCATTAGTCCAACAATGATGAGGTCAAGTGGATTCCACCACTATTAAATTCAAAATTTAAGTCGGCTAATCCAACACGTAACTTCACTCGGGCCGGGGTTTGTTTAATTCCAAATTAAATGAATTTTCCATCGTGACATAATTAAATCCAATTTAATTAAATAATAATGCCCAACAAAATTATTACGAAAGTCTCTTACGAATTAATTCCAAATTAATTCGTTCGCTTGAATTAAAATCCAATTTTAATTCCGCTTTGAAATCAAATTTCATTTAATATATCCAATATATTATTTTAGCCTAAATAAATAAATTAAATAGAAAAATCCAATTTCATTATTAAATTTATTTTACCGATTAATTCCAAATTAATCACATTTTCTCTCTTCTAATCGAATTAATCTCATATTAATTATTGTCGTAATTAATCCTAGATTAATTTCTCTCGCTCAGAATTAATCCCAGATTAATTCTGTTCGAGTCAAATGTCATCGGTGAATCTTTGGGAGGCGACCCAAGAGATCCCTGGATATGTTGGAAGTGAATATGGTCATCAGACTATCCGAACACGTGCTTACCTCGTACCACGTTCTTACCGATTTACAACACATGGTTGGCTTCTAGCAAAGCACTGCGCCTTCCCAATTCTCCAAAAATATTCTTTTAAGGAATACAAGATCTTTATCAAGTGTAGTATACATAGTATTGCGTATTACGATCCAGTATCAGATGTCACATGCTAGGCCTAAGGCTGGAGTTGTGTCTGCCCCGTAAGAAGCATATATCAGATCACTAGCAACTAGTCTCTTTATGATCATAAAGTCATGACCTAGTCATACTTTCTCGATGGATATAGCACTATAGAGTACTAGTTTTGTATCCATGCGTGATCATCATCTCCATATGATTGAAGTGATACTTCCATCTTAACATCACACCCAATACACTAAGATTCTCAGTAAACCTATAAGAGGCGTACACAAAATCTGTTAAAGCTCCGGATGACCAAAACCAAAGCGTACTGATTGTCGCAAGTATTAGCGATGCAAGTCTCAGGTTAAGACCATATACACCTACCCTGATTCGGATTCCCATAGACACATAGTCATACTACCAATGAGATTCCGATGGGTCTATCTAGAGCGAAGCTGTTCCCGTACCATCGGCAAACGGAACTTCCTATCACACTTGCATGAGTATCCAATACCCAAATATATGAGAAATATGTTGTTAAACTTCCATAACGCGCACAAGTGTAATACTAGCCTATTCTGCATTATCAATGTCCAGTTTCGATAATACTACGACTATGGATATTTAATGATTAAACCTTACGTGGATTAATATTGTCTCATATCTTATTAATCTCGTACTAATCATAAGGACTTTTATCATTTATAGATCCAGGTAATCCAATTAAAAATGATAAAAGAGTAATTTCTTTTGTCACATAGTTAATTTTGTACAAAAACACCATGTTCTTTACAAAATAATGATGATATTGGTCATAATTATCCAATATTTTCCACCTCAGCTTTATATGTCTTAAACATATTCAAAGACTCATCTTTGCTATGTATCAAATATACATAACAATATCTACTACTATCATCTACAAAAGTTATGTAGTAATGTTTTCCACCACGACTTGGTATTGATTTAAAATCACCCAAATCTGTATGAATTAATTCTAACAATTCATTGGACCTTTTAGTCACAGATTTATAGGACTTGCTAGCAAACTTTGATTCAACACAAGTTTCACATTTATGCATATTATCTTTTGTACAATTAGGCAGCAAACCAAGATTGACCATTCTAACCATACATTTAAAGTTTATGTGACCTAGTCTAGCATGTCATAATTTAGAAGATTCAAGCAAGTAAACAGAAGCCTTATTTATTTTATTAATAGTAGCATCAGCAATTACATTTAGTTTGAAGAGCCCTTCATAGAGGTAGCCTTTTTCCTACAAATGTTCCCCCTTTAATGAGAACAAATTTGTTAGATTCAAATACATGTTTAAAACCTGTCTTGCTTAAAACAGAACCAAAAACAAGATTCTTAGTAATTTCAGGGACATGTAGTACATCCATAAGAGCAAGTTCTTTCCCGGAAGTGAATTTCAGAACCACTTTCCCTTTTCCAGCAACAGTTGTAGCAGTTGCATTGCCCATATATAACTTTTCATCGCCATTGTTAGGAGTGTAGGTGAGAAACGTATTTATGTTTCCACAGATATGCCTTGTTGCACCAGTATCCATCCACCAATATTTACTGTCAGTCAATAAATTGACTTCAGAAACAATAACACCAACAAATTCTTCTTCGACAATATTGGCTTGTTTTTTACTGTTCTTATCATTTGGACCCGGATTTCCTTTCTTGTGGCGACAGCCTAGTGCTCGGTGTCTAATTTTTCCATACACCCAATAAGCACCTTTAATTCCCTTGAAATTCTTCCCTTTTGCAGCAATAACTTTCTGAGTTTTATCTTTCCCTTTATTGTTCCATTTATTCTTCTGGTTTTAAGGCTTAGGCTTTGACACCCCACCACTCTCAATGAAATTTGCTTTGGCTTTAAATTCTGAAACATTCAGCCATTCACTCTTGCGGTGATCTTCTTGCACCCTCAGTTTGAGAACCAGATCCTCCATTTCATATCAGTCTTTTTAGGCTTCAAATGTATCTTGAAATCATTCCAAGATTGAGGCAATTTTTCTATCACAAATCCGACAGCAAACTGTATCGGTAGTACCAAGCCTTCTGTCGCAATTTCATGGATAAGAATCTGTAATTCTTCGACTTGGTTGACAACAGTCTTTGAATCCATCATTTGGTACCTTAGAAATTTCCCAACAATGAACTTCTTTGAACCATCATCTTCAATCTTATATTTGTTTTCCAGGGATTCCCATAGTTCTTTGGCAGTCATATAAGATCTGTATACATCATACAAAGAATCATCATGGCTATTCAGAATATAATTCCTACATAAAAACTCATTTTGTTTCCGTGCATCAATTGTATTGCATTTTTCTGCAGGAATATTATCTCCCTCTGCCACAAGGCATTCTTCCTTGACGACATGTGCAAGGTTCAATATTGTTTGATAAAACAACATTTTTTGTTGCCATCGTTTGAAATCCAGTCCTTTGAACTTGTCTGGTTTCTCAACATGAGGCTTCACAGCATTCGCATATTGTTCCATTGAGAAATATCTGCTATAGATTATTGGAGAACAATCAACGAATGCTATTATTACTATTGAAAAAGAAACTTGTAAATAAAATACAAACCAGAAACAGTAACATACAAAGTAAGAAATAAAAATCAATAAACACACTGGCTAATGAAATTGAGGCTAGCGTATTAGGCTATGTCCTATAGCAGAAATTCACCCCTACTCATGTGCTTGTAGTTCATTGGACGTCTGCCACCAGGATTCAACAATGTGATAATTGAGATCCCTTTCGAATTTACTTGGTGTTTGCTTTGAAGGATCAACAAGTTTGTATATAGAGAATTTTATCAATTTCGGATTCTGTAGATTCACACTCCAAGTCTTCCTTCTCTATTCCATATATGAAGAATGAAAAAATATAGAGGTTTATTCCCAAACGTTTTTCCAATTTTTAGTTAAAATATGAAGGGGTATGTTGATCAGACATAACCCTTCTATTTTAAATGAACATTAAACCCAAAAAATGTTTTTCCGAAAATAAGATATTTATTAAATGTCACAAGAGCCCAAGAGGCCCAAGGCCCAAGGCCCATCTTTGAATAATTAATATATATTAAATATATTAATTGTCATGCCAACCACACATCAATCAAGCCCAAGCCCAAGCCCACTTGCTTTTTCCAATTGAATATAATGTTTAGAAAACCCTTATAAACCATTCACCTTCCATTTACATTTTAGATGTGGGACTACTCCCACTATTTCTATACAAACTCTTACAATACCCCATATTTGTATAGGAAATAGTGGCGATACTGTACATAGCATAATCCGGAGAAAACTTAAAATCAATACGCATCAGGAGATGTGTCTTTTAGACTTGAAACCTCCATAATAAGTATTTATTGGATTTATCAAAGAGTCAGTGTGTATAGGGGACATTGAACTGTTCATCATATTTCATAAATCAAGACAATAAGTATCACACATATCGAATTTTGACACCTTTCAATTCATACGGTTGTGATCATTTTGGTCCCGAACAATCTTGGATTCATAAGAGCTTTAGAGAATTTAGCCATTAAGCATTCTCATAAATGCGACCCCACATTACTCTTTTATAGGTGACACAACGATTGTAAGTATCATTCAATACTAATTTTCTTTCTTCTGTTAGTTTCATTAGGAATGATTAATCATTCATTGTTATGTTTTATTACTTGAGTTTCACCCAACTAGTTTGCCACATTGAACCTATAATTGATTTGCCAATTTCCTAGGTTGGGTTTCCGCTAAGTTTCTTCTCATTGTATTAACTTTAAGCCCATTCCCCTTGATAAATATAACACTTGCTCATTTAGTATACCCTTTGTTAATTGATCTGCAATATTCTCCTTTGATTTTACAAAATCAATGGAAATAATGCCAGTCGAGAGCATGTGTTTTATTGTGTTATGTCTTCGTCCTATGTTCCTTGACTTCCCATTATACATACGGCTCTTTGCTCTCCCAATAGCAGCCATACAGTCACAATGCACACATATGGTCGTCATAGGTTGAGGCCACATTGGAATATCTTCCAAGAAATTCTTTAGTCATTCCGCTTCTTCAGCAGCTTTATCCAAGGCTATGAATTCTGATTCCATTATTGAACGTGCTATACACGTTTGTTTTTGTGATTTCCAAGATACTGTAGTGCCTCCAAATGTAAACACATATCCATTTGTTGCTTTTTCCGTATCATTTGAAATCCAATTGGCATCACTATATCCTTTGAAAACTAGTGGTTATTTTGTGTAATGTAAACCATACTTCATTGAGTATTTAAGATTTCTCAATATTATAACTAAAGCATCCCAGTGATCTTTTGAAGGATTACTCGTATATCTTTCCAATCTATTCACAAAGTAGGCAATGTCTGGTCTAGTACAATTCGTGATGTATTGTAATCCCAATTATACGAGAATATTCTAGTTGTGACACATTATCCCAAACATTTTTCTTTAATGTACTCTTAGGATCAAAAAGAGTTTTAGATGGACTACAATCAAAATGTCCAAATTTTCGAAGAATCGCTTCCACGTAGTGTGATTGGCTGAGAATATAACCATCACTGCTTTGTTGAATTCGAATTCCTAAGATAACATCAGCTTTTCCCATGTCTTTCATATCAAAGGTCGAATTCAATATTCTCTTTGTGGAATTTATGACACTTAAATTTGGTCCCATGATGAGCATATCATCAACATACAAACATACAATGACATATGGATCATTATTTATTGTCTTGATGTAAACACATTTATCACATTCATTGATCCAAAATCCATGTGATAACATTGTATGATCGAATTTCTCATGCCATTGTTTGGGCGCTTGTTTAAGTCCATAAAGCGACTTCACAAGTTTACATACTTTTTTCTCTTGTCCTTTTGCTACAAACCCTTCAGGTTGTTCCATATAAATTTCTTCATCTAACTCACCATTCAAGAATACAATTTTTACATCCATTTGATGTATTTCCAAATTCTAAATTGTTGCAATCGCAATTAACATCCTTATAGATATTATTCTGGTTACTGGTGAGTATGTGACAAAGAGATCAAGTCCTTATTTTTGACGGTATCCTTTAGCTACCAAACGAGCTTTGTATTTATCAATTGTACCATCAGGCTTCAATTTCTTTTTGAAGATCCATTTGTAACCAATTGGTTTGCAACCAGATGGTAAGTCTACTAACTCCCATGTATGGTTTTGTAGAATGGATTCTACTTCACTATTTATTGCTTATTGCCAATAAATAGATTCAGACGAAGTTATGGCCTCTTGATATGTTTGAGGTTTAGCTTCCGTGAGAAAAGTTAAAAAATCAGGTCTATAATCTTTTACTACCTTGATTCTTTTTCCTCTTCTAGGTTCTAACTCTTCCTCTTGAAGAGTTGATGTTGATTTATTTGGTTCCAAAACCTTGTCTTGAACACCGGATGAAGAGGCAACATCAACATCGTTGTCTTGACTAAAATCAAGCTCTTTACGTTTATTTTTATTAAGTCTATCCTTATAAGGAAATATATGCTCAAACCATTCAGCATTATTAGACTCAATAATGGTATTTACTTGGATATCCAAAATTCAGATTTAATTACTAGAAATCGGTATGCCGCACTATTTTTATCATATCTAATCAATACACAATCAATAGTTTTAGGTCCAAGTTTAACTCTTTTAGGCAAGGGAACTTGAACCTTTGCTAGGCAACCCCACACTTTCAGGATTTTATATGTCGGTAGCCTTTCTTCCATTTTTCATATGGTGATTGATAACTCTTCTTTGTTGGAATTCTGTTCAATATGGTGTTAGCCGTAAGTAAGGCTTCACCCCACATATTATGTGGTAAACCAGAACTATTAAGCATGGAAAAATTCTTAAAGTTCTATTATTCTGTTCAACCACCTCATTCTGTTGAGGAGTGTAGGGTGCTGTTGTTTGATGAATTATTCCATTAGAGGTATAAAATTCGGCGAAGGCATTATCGTCATATTCTCCTCCTCTATCAGATCGCAAAACTTTGATCTTATTGTCTAAATGATTTTCCACCTCAGCTTTATATGTCTTAAACATATTCAAAGATTCATCTTTACTATGTATCAAATATACATAACAATATCTACTACTATCATCTATAAAAGTGATGTAGTAATTCTTTCCACCACGACATGGTATGATTTAAAATCACCCAAATCTGTTTGAATTAATTCTAACAATTCGTTGGACCTTTTAGTCACAGATTTATAGGACTTGCTAGCAAACTTTGATTCAAGACAAGTTTCACATTTATGCATATTATCTTTTGTAAAATTAGGCGGCCAACCAAGATTGACCATTCTATGCATACATTTAAAGTTTAGGTGACCTAGTCTAGCATGTCATAATTCATAATATTCAAGCAAGTAAACAGAAGCCTTATTATTTTATTAATAGTAGCATCAGCAATTACATTGAGTTTGAAAAGCCCTTTAGAGAGGTAGCCTTTTCCTACAAATGTCCCCCCTTAGTGAGAACAAATTTTTCAGATTCAAATACAAGTTTAAAACCCTTCTTGCTTAAAACAGAACAAGAAACAAGATTCTTAGTAATTTCAGAGAATATAGTACATTCATAAGAGCAAGTTCTTTCCCGTAAGTGAATTTCAGAACCACTTTCCCTTTTCTAGCAACAGTTGCAGCAGTTGCATTGCCTATATATAACTTTTCATCGCCATTATTAGGAGTGTAGGTGAGAAATATATTTCTGTTTCCACAGATATGTCTTGTTGCACCAGTATCCATCCACCAATCTTTACTGTCAGTCAATAAATTGACTTCAGAAACAATAACACCAACAAATTCTTCTTCAACAATATTTGCTTGTTTGTTGTTGTTCTTATCATTTGGACCCGGATTTCCTTTCTTGTGGCGGCAGTCTAGTGCTCGGTGTCCAATTTTTCCACACACCCAACAAGCACATTTAATTCCCTTGAAATTCTTCCCTTTTGCAGCAAGAACTTTATGAGTTTTATCTTTCCCTTTATTGTTCCATTTATTCTTCTGGTTTTGAGGCTTAGGCTTTGACACCCCTCCACTCTCAATGACATTCGTTTTGGCTTCAAATTTTGAAACATTCAGCCCTTCACTCTTGCGGTGATCTTCTTGCACCCTCAGTTTAAGAACCTGATCCTCCATTGACATATCAGTCTTTTTATGCTTCAAATGTATCTTGAAATCGTTCCAGGATTGAGGTAATTTTTCTATCACAGATCTGACAGCAAACTGTATCGGTAGTACCATGCCTTCTGCGCAAGTTCATGGATAAGAATCTGTAATTCTTCGACTTGGTTGACAACAGTATTTGAATCCATCATTTGGTACTTTAGAAATTTCCCAACAATGAACTTCTTTGAACCAACATCTTCAATCTTATATTTTTTTCCAGGGATTCCCATAGTTCCTTGGCAGTCTTATAAGATCTGTATACATCTTACAAAGAATCATCAAGGATAATTAGAAAATAATTCCTACATAAAAACTCATTGTGTTTCCATGCATCAATTGCATTGAGTTTTTCTGCATGAAAATTATCTCCCTCTGCCACAGGGCATTCTTCTTTGGTGACATGTGCAAGGTTCAATGTTGTTAGATAAAACAACATTTTCTGTTGCCATCGTTTGAAATCAAGTCCTTTGAACTTGTCTGGTTTCTCAACATGAGGCTTCACAACATTCGCAGATTGTTCTATTGAGAAATTTCTGCTAAAGATTGTTGGAGAACAATCAACAAATGCAATTATTATTATTGAAACATAAACTTGCAAATAAAATACAAACCAGAAGCAGTAACTTACAAAGCAAGAAATAAAAATCAATAAACACACTGACTAATGAAGATTGAGGTTAGTGTATGAGGCTATGTCCTATAGTAGAAATTCGCCTCTACTCTTGTGCTTTTAGTTCGTTGGACGTCTGCCACCAGAATTCAACAATCTGATAATCGAAGATTCTGCACTAAATATCCGATCCCTTTCGAATTTACTTGGTGTTTGCTTTGAAGGATCAACAAGTTTGTAAATAGAGAATTTTATCAATTTCGGATTCTGTATATTCACTCTCCATGTCTGCCTTCTCTATTCCATATATGAAGAATGAAAAAATAGGGTAGTTTATTCCCAAACATTTTTCCAATTTTCAGTTAAAATATGAAGGGGTATGTTGATCAGACATAACCCTTCTATTTTAAATGAAAAATTAAGCCCAAAAAATGTTTTTCCAAAAAATAAGACATTTATTCAATGTCACAATAGCCCAAGGCCCATCTTTAAATAATTAATATATATTAAATATATTAATTGCCATGCCAACCACACATCAATCAAGCCCACTTGTTTTTTCCAATTTAATGTAAGTGTTTAGAAAATCCTTATAAATCTTTCACATTCCATTTACATTTTAGATGTGAGACTACTCCCACTATTTCTATACAAACTCTTACAGCGTGCATAACCAGAAAAAAAAAAAAAAATTGGTTATGTGGCGCACTGCAGTGGCGTAGGAAACTTGTTGATCAACGTGCTCATTTGATGCATGTTGCGCAACTTCCCCAAATCAAGCAAACAATGGCATACGGCTTGACTACCTTTGACCATGATTTGATCATCCAGATATTGTATTCAATTGACGCATGCAGAATTAATCAAAAGGAACATGTACGTGCATGGTTGATGACGAGGGAGCCGTACAAGCCATCATTTGTTCGCGGATTAATTGGGAATTATTTTAAGGGCCATCCGGGGCTGTTCGGAATCTGAATTTTTGGTGAAAAATTCAGGATTGAAGATAAAGGGAGAGAAAAAAACTTTCAAGGTCAATCTCGGTGACCAAAGTCGCTTCCGCCGCGCGAGGGAAATCATTTCCTACAATTGGCATCAAGAGCGAGGTTGAAAATTATCCTAACTCTTCTCTTTTTATTTTAATTATGCGATAATTAATGCGTTTATTTTCATGTATGAGATGCATGAAAAATAAAATTTTATATGTCATAAGAGTGGACATAAAATTAAATAAATATTTTTTATGAAATAAAATTATTCATGTGATGATATTTATTTATTTTTTTTCAATATGTTGGTCATAAATTGTTCCTGCTTTTTGGTTTTATTAGTGTTTTTGGGAATGTAAGGCCATAAGACAATTTTAGGAATTATTACAAATGTTGTATTTAATTTTACTATGTAACATATGGAGCACATTACCAAGGAGGACACAAAGGTAGTAATTGAGCAACATTTGGTAAATGTGGATCGTGGTTGTGGGAAGCTATGGTAAGCATAGGCATGGTGAGTTCGACGACGACATGTGGAGGTGATTACCACAAGAAAAAATATCTTACGAACCAAAGTGCTAATGTGTTCCGTAATGAGCACACAATTACTTAAAGCATTATATCCATATGTTGCGAATGTTACTACTTGAGGAGCAAAATTTCCGTAGGAAAATCTATGAAGTCAATAGTTGAAGACCAATGAATGCCTTGGGTATTTTGTGTATTAATTAGATTAATATAAAAAAACTAAAAAGCCTGATCAATCCATTAGTTTTTTTGTATGTATGTTTACAATTTAAATTGTTTGAATAACATGTCATATAGCATAGAATTCATACTCATGCATTATACATGACATAACATTAAATACATGTTGATTTAATCTAAGCATAAAAGTTATGCAAATTATAAATATTTAAAATTTAGATTAATACATGAAAATAAATTAAATGGTTAAATTTAAATAAGTTTAAAATTTGGTAATTCGGAAAAAGAAAATAGATAGGAGACTAGTTATTTATTTTGGTATATAGGATGGAAACCCGAATATAAATTCCATAGCCGATTTCGAATGGACGGTAATATGGTCTGCATTGGGGATACAACTTCACGTACCAAATAAAAAAATAATATAAGTCACATATATCTAATTAAATAGTTTAATTAAATAATTGCCTAAATCCAAATTTTTTAAACTCAAAATTATGAACTAAAATTTTAAGAGTTAAAATTGAAATAGCTCACTAAAAGGAACACATTATTAAATTATTTAATTAAGCTATATATTAGTTTGGACTAATAAAATGAGTGAACAAAATTTTAAGTGTACAAAGAATCGAGAGATAAGGCTGGACACGCAGGTCCAATTTAATAAATTCTAAATTTACAACTATTTCCAAAATTGTCATTTCCCTTCTAATATCCATCCCATATACATTATTCATTCAACACATCCATGTATTCACACAAAGCATGTTATTCAATCAATATAATCCAATTAATTAATCTTGAATAAAGTGATCATCCAATGTTCAAACAACGATTTGATTTTGCGCGAGTCCAACTCGTTTAAGAATAAGTACTCAAAGTACGAATTCTTGAATTATATCGAACTACAATTTAAATCTAATTTAATTCGTATTCAATACAAATTAAATAACAACACTTTTAAATGCGCCTTTAAGACTTAGATTCCAAATCTAATCTAAATGGGTCTCAAAGCCCAATTAACATCCAATGTCGTTTAATTAAAGTCCAATGGGCTTTCAATTAATTTCTGAAGGCATGGACTTTGGTCAATATGGGTCGAACCCAAATACCAAAACTCATTTAAGGAATCACCATATTTGCCAAGAAACCAATTTCGGCCCATAAGACCCAATTAAACATAAAAGGCCCATTTGTCATATTTGGACTTAATGGGATGATTTAGGCCCAATTTGGATCCAATCCAATTGACCTAAACCAACTTGGCCCAACCAAGCCCATTAGGCCCAAATACAACATTATAAGCCCAATTAATCAAATTCTAAAATTCCAAATTTTAGTATTTAATTAATTAAAGTGTATTGCATTAATTAATTATCTAAATTAACATTTCCAAAAATCAATTTAATTAATTAATCATGCTTTAATTTGTTCAACACATGTCCAACATTATTGAAATAAAAAAAAATCATCTCATTTCATGCTATTAGGCTCACGGCATTTTGGGATTTTTTTTTTAAACCGATTTCGATTTCAATACAATTAAATCATAATCAATTTACCATAAGTCTTTAAACTCATCCAATTATCAAAAGAACAAAAAATACCATGACCTAGGGTTTATTATCACATTCGGCCATCATACCGAAATTGGGGAAAAATAATCCAATTAGTTTTTCATCAATTTGATCATATATAACTCCAAGTTATCCATATACAAGCATACTCAAACAAACAATTTGGTTAAATCATGCTCAAATCAAATTTACCCAAATTTCAGTATATAAAAACCCTAATCAATTTCATGCTCATCAAGACTCATGATACCATTGTTGGTCTCTAAGACATTATCCAAGATCATATAAGTAATGAAATAATGTGAATACTCAAAGAAGAATAGCGGAATTAAACTTACTTTGATCGGATTTAGGATGCGTCAAATACAAAACTTTTGCTCCAAGTTTCGGCTAAGCTCCACTTTTGGGGATGAAATCCAAGCTCCAAGCTTTGTGCTTTGATTCCAAGCTTTTGGGATGGTTTCCCTATCATCTTGAATGATTCCTTGATGTGTGCTAGCACTTAGAAAAATTGCAACAATTCTTCCTTTGCTCTGGATGAATTCGGCCAAGCCAAATGGGAGAGAAAAAACTGCACTTTGCTGTGAGGTAGGGAGAAGAGAAGAAGTGTGTATGACTTGATTAATTGATTTCAAAAATCAAAAGAAAGATATACCAAGCATTTGGTAAAAGTCTTCCATCATTACACACAAATGTGTTTTATAAGTCATCATCATTCCTTCACCAAAACCCATCACCAAAAAGTAATTAAAGTGACAAGAGATGTGACAAATGATGTGACATGTGGGCCCCACCTGATTCAAAATCTGAGTGGGCCCGCAAACACTCCCGGGCTTGGGTTCGCTAATTCCGAATTAATGAATTTTCCGTTGCGACGTAATTAAATCAAATTTAATTAAATAATTATGCCAAGCAGAATTACTATTCACGTCACTAGCGAATTAATTCTAATTAATTCATTTGCCCGAATTAAAATCCATTTTAATTCAGCGTCGAAATCTAATTTCGTTTAATATATCGAATATATTATTTAATTGATTAATTCCAAATTAATCGTTCTCTCTCTTCAAATAGTATTTTATCCTAGATAAAATCTCTCCATAATTAATCCCAGATTAATTATGCTCGAATCATACGTCATCGGTGAATCTTCGGGAAGCGACCCAAGAGATCCCTGGATATGTTGGCAGTAAATTCGGTCGTTAGACTATCTGAAGAGATACGTACCTCGTACTACATTTTTTCTGATTTACGAGACATGGTTGGCTTCTAGCAAAGCACCGTGCCTACCCAATTCTCCAGAAATATTCTTAATGGAATATATAATCTTTGTCAGGCGTAGTATACGTAGTATTGCGTATAGCGATCCAGTATCGGATGTCACATGCAAGGCCTGGGGCTAGAATACTGTCTGCCCCGTACGAAGCATATATCGGATTACAAGCAACTAGTCTCTTTAATCGGATAATCATGACCATGTCATATTATCCCGATGGTTGCAACCAATTAGAGTACCAGTTCTGTATCTATGCGTGATCATCATCTCCATATGACTGAAGTGATACTTCCATCTTGACATCACACCCAATACACTACGATTCTCAATAAACCCAGAAGAGGCGTACACAGAACCTGTTAAAGTCCTGGACGACCAAAACCAAAGCGTATTGATTGTCGCAAGTACTAGCGATGCAAGTCTCAGGTTAAGACCAAATACACCTACCCTGATGCGGATTCCCATAGACACATAGTCATACTACTAATGGGATTCCACGGGGTCTATCCAGAGCGAAGCTGTTTCCGTACCATCGGTAAACACAACCTCCTATCACACTTGCATAAGTATCCAATACTTAAATATTTGAGAACTATGCCGTTACACTTCCATAATACGCACAAGTGCAATATTAGTCTATTCCGCATTATCGATGTCCAGTCCCGATAATACTACGACTATGGATATTTAATGATTAAACCTTTATGGATTGATACTGTCTCATATCTTATAATCCGGAACTAATCATATGGACTTTTATCATTTATATATTTAAGTAATCAAATTACAAAATTATAAAATGTAATTTCCTTTGCTACATAATTAATTTGTACAAAAACCACAATGTCTTTTACAAATAGTGACGTTATGGGTCATAATTGTCTAACATGTTCTTCACGGGTTTCTAATCTTCAAACCTCGTTGTACTTTCCTGAGCGCTCATAACAATCTTTTGTGGGTTTCGTGGGCTTTTTTCCCGTGGAGTTCACAGGAGTTGCGTGGATAATAATCTTTTGTGGGTTTGCTTGGCTTTTCTCCAGGCATGTTTTCATCAGTTGGTATTCAGAGCTTCGGTTGCAGAGTATGATATATCAAGTAGTTTGTGTCTTTATCTTTTGAGTGTCTTTGTGTTAATTTTTTTCGTAATTGGTCTGTGTCATCTTGCATGTCATTTCTTTTCATTTCTTTTTTTTACGCTTTTTTTTTCTTTCTTTGAGTCCTTTTCTATTTATTTTTTTCGTTTTTGGTCTGTTGCATGTGTTGGAGACAATTTTTTTTTTTAAAAAAAATAAAAAATTCAAAGTGGACTGCGCCAAAAATATTAATAATTAGTCTCCAGATGGAGTCTTTAGTTGTCTCGAATCATTAAAAAAAATCAAAGACTGCGCAGCGTGCTCATCTTTTTTATTTCTTTGCTTGATCTTTATTTCCAATTGAAAAAAAAAAGAACAAAGACTTGGCCTTTCAATTAGTTGCTTAATTTCTTTGCATGCATATTTATTTTTCTCTTTTTGCATGCATATTCCGGTCTGGTCTTTGCATGTTTTTTTTGTTCTGATTTCATCAGCCTTTTAGTTCGTCACTTGCCTGCCTTTTTAGTGTTGATTAAGTCAGTTGTAAAGTGAGTAGTGAAAGAAAAAAATTCAGATCTGATCAAAGATATGTGATGAAGGCTACTCCAGTTGACCTTAAAGATTCGAGGACGAATTTTCTTAAAGAATGGGGGAATGATATGATCCATGAAGCGTCAAAAAACAAGCCTCGAAGTATGAATCCAAGCATCTAAAGAAGAAGCCCAATAATCCATTCACGTTATTTGGCAATGAAGGAGTCCAAGATATACAAGCGAAGGCCTCCTAGAGGGGGTTAATGATAGTGTTTATTTTAGAATGGGCTGACTGTTAGGGACCGTAAGTTTTAATATTGGTGTTTATTCTAGAGTGGGCAAAATGTTAGAGGCCCAAGATTTTATTTGTAATGACGATTATTACCTAGGGTTATTTTTGGTTTTTTATATATTAAAATTAAGGTTTCCATTGTACTATTTAAACAAGTCTTTCATGAATAAAATAGATGAATGTTTTAATCTTAAAAATTAATATTGCCGTTAGGCACATTGGTGGTGAGGCCGTGGATGGCTAACCATGCAAGAGTGGATTATCTTCAAAACTTATCAAAGTAGGTTGTTGTCATTTGTGTCGTTTCAAGCAATTAGGGGTTCATGAGGCTTTGTTCTTCACGGGTTTCTAATCTTCAAACCTCGTTGCGCTTTCCTGGGTGCTCATAACAATCTTTTGTGGGTTTCAAGGGTTTTGTTCCCGCGGGGTTCACATGAGTTGCGTGGATAACAATCTTTTATAAGTTTGTTAGGTTTTGCTCCAAGCAGGTTTTCATTAGAAGACTGATGAGCGGAAAATATATCAATATTTACCACCCATTTTACTTAATATTTTGTTTAGTTTCTCGGGTTTGATGAACGTTTTGATGTGTTTTAGTTTATTTTGCAGATAAAATAATATTGGGACTCAATGAAATCATTTAGGACTAAATGTGGGTCAAATAAGGGCAAAAATTGGACTTGACATATTAATTTTGGAGATTGGAAACTTGAAAGGGCGTTTTAACGAAATGCAGTTTTGGAAATTCCAGTTTTGCGCATCTGTTGTATTATGGGCATAACGTTTTACTCCGATATCGGATTAAGCTGATTCAAGTTCCAGATTAAAGAAGACTCAAAGATCGACAACTGTGAAAGACAACATAATTTCGAATTCTGAAGATTTAATGACCTAAATGGATGAAACATCCGAACGTGTGTTATGTGTAATTATTAAAGTCATTTTCAAAGCAAAAAATAAATAAATAAATAAATAATAAAAATAGTCAAACTCCCACCAAACATGATAGCAATTAGTGGAGCAATTAATAATGGATTTGGTGGAGCAATTAATAATGGATTTGGTGGATGATTTGATGGAGGTAAAATTTTGCCTATAAATACCAAGTCATTTCATTTGTAAATTCATACTTTCTTCTAAGGAATTCCTTAAGAATACTAAGAAGATTGTAACTTGTTTGTTTATTTACAGCTTTCAGTAATTAATTTCCGCTTTCGCACTTTATTTTCTTTACTTTTCAGTTTTTACTTTTCAATAATGAGGAAGTAACTCCCCTTTGTTGGGGTAAAAAGTAAAACTTTTATTACTAATATTTAGATTAATCTCCCTTAATTATAATATATAAACTAGTTAAAACCTGACTTAACGAGGATACCGCCATATTGGTCGGTTGGAAATTATTTAAATTGGTTTTAACATGACTAAACTGGATACCGCCTGATTGGTCGGTTGGTAATTAATTATTAATTTGACTTAATCTGGATACCGCCTATATGGCTGGTTGGTAATTATCATACAAAGTTAATATATTATATTATATTAAGGGAGATATCTAAAATAGAAGTAATAAAAGTGGATCATTTTACCTCAGAATTTTCTTTTATTGTACTTTTACTTTATTTACTTTTCAGCAATTTACTTTCAGCATTTACTTTTTAGAAATTTACTTTCAGCATTTACTTTTCAGTAATTTACTTTCAGCATTTAGTTTTCACAATTTAATTTTTAGTATTTAATTTCAGTATTTACTTTCCGTCATTTAATTTTCAGCAATTTACTTTTCAGAATTTTACTTTATGTCTTATTTTATTTAAGTTTTTACTACCCGTAAATATGTGTCGTAACTAAGCCAATTATCTGGGGTTGTGATGAAGTCCAATATCACCGGTTTATAAGGGATAAAATTACAGTTTGGGTAATATAAAACTTTATTTATTGAGCCTTAGTCTTAATGCATCTTGTTAACTGGCCATTAATAAGATTGATTCGGTAAACTTAAAATGAACCTGGAAAAGGGATTTTAGGTTTAAGACCTTAGACATAATAGCCCACGATCTTTCTTAAGAATAGATAACCCTTTAATAGATTTCCTTACAGGATAGGAATATACCTGTCGGGCGGGGGTAGCCATAATTGGAACTTAATCATAATGAATTCAGATAACTTGGTTAACATAGGAATATGATTAATTGAGTTATACTGGGTATTTGTATTTGACCATCGGAAGAGGCTTTTGCATAATTTAGTGTTCCATGTTAATAAACCAATATATTACACAAACGTAAAATAACTACTTCATCTCTTAAAAGATATTTGAAAGATTCACAACCCTGGATAATTTTATAAATTTGAATTTTCTTCAATCTATTTTCGAGCAATTTCATTTACTTGTTTTAAGTCACTTTCAATTCAAACAACCAATCCATTAGATACTTGTAAACATTTAGCTTCATTAATTAATAGCTTAGGTATTAAGTCCTTGTGGGATCGATACTTTTTATACTACTTGAACGATAAGTGCGCTTGCGTTATACACATGTGATTACGCACCGATCAAGTTTTTGGCGCCGTTGTCGAGGACTTATTTATCTTTCACTATTAATTTTGAGGTTAGATACCTTTACTTGTATCTAATTTTCTTTTTACTTATTATTTTTGTTTTCTTGTGTTTCAAGTTCTCAGACACTACATGAGACTAACCAGAAGCTTTGAACTCCGACCGCTTGACCCAGAAATTGAAAGAACCATCAGACAATTAAGAAGGGAAAGGCGAGAAGGCCAAGAAGCAATCGTTAATATGGAACCTGAACCGTTAGAAGTTGCACCACCAATTCCCATTCGAGACAAAATCATTCCGGTGGTTGACGGACTCATTTCTTGTATTGTACTTCCTCTCTTTCCAGCAAATGCATGTGACATCAAAACATGCATCCAGATGATTCAGCAGTCAGTACAGTTTGGGGAAATTGCAACAGAAGATCCTAATGCCCACATCCGGTACTTTCAATTACAACCGAGCAGCTGAAGAAGCAATGAGACTGCGGGTTTTTCCATATTCCTTGAAAGACAAAGCAAAAGCTTATCTATATTCACTACCAGCAGGTTCCATCACAACTTGGAACACTCTAGCCACCAAATTCCTTGCAAAGTACTTTCCACCAGCTAGAACTACAAAGTTGAGGAATGACATCACATCCTTTATGCAACAAGATTCAGAATCCCTCTGCGAAGCTTGGGAAAGATTCAAGGATTTACTTCGAAAATGTCCTCACCATGAAATTGCAAAGTGGCTACAAGTCCAAACCTTATACAATGGACTTTCTGGAATAATGAGAACCGCAATTGATGCTGCTGCTGGGGGTGCTTTAATGGCAAAAGGAGAAGATCAAGCCTGTGACCTAATTGAAGAAATGGCTAACAATAATTCATCGTGGCCAACAGAAAGGAGCTTGATCCAACGAATTGCTGGAATTTATGAAGTTGGAGCCAACACAACAGTGAATGCCAAACTGGATCAGATATGCAAATTCATGGAAACTCTCAGCATGCAAAGTAATGCTAGATTCACAAGTTCACCATATGGAGGAGCACCAGAGCCAAACCAATATAAAGAAACAGTGAATTATGTCAAAAATTTCAACAGACAGGGGAACAATCCATATTCCAATACTTACAACCCAGGGTGGAGGAATCATCCCAATTTCACATGGAGCAACAATTCAGGGCAAATGAACAATCCACCACCAGGATTCCAACATTAATTCAAAAGCCAGGAGCATGAAAAATAACCAAGAATAGCGGAAGTGTTGACCCAGTTAAAAAAATACGATGCCATGTTTCAAAATCAGACAACATTAATTCAAAATCAAGCAGCATCAAATGAAGCTATGTTTCAAGCCCAATCAGCATTGAATCAAAGCTTAACTGCTTCTATAAAAGCACTGGAGAATCAAATTGGACAACTGGCCAATGCTTAGAGTTACAGACCGCCAGGTAACCTTCCTAGCAACACTAAACCAAATCCAAGAAACATGGGGAAGGAGCAATGTCATGCCATCATTTTAAAAAGCGGTACTGAAATCAACAAAGTTGTTGGAATCAAGGCACCCATTGAAGAAGTTCCAAAAGAAAGTAGTGAAGCAGTTCCACAGATGGAGGAAAAAAAAGCAAAGGAAAAAGAGCAAGAAAGAATCACTCTACCTCCACCTTTTCCACAGCGTCTCCAGAAAAAAAAATTGGACAAGCAGTTTGCTCGATTCCTGGAGATCTTTAAAAAGCTGCATATCAATATTCCATTTGTAGAAGCGTTGGAACAAATGCCTAGCTATGTCAAATTCATAAAAGACATTCTTTCACGAAAGTGAAAATTGGGAGATTACGAGACAGTAGCATTGACAAAAGAATGCAGCTGTAGGCACTGCATTGTTGCATATAAGTCCCTATGATGAGTCTCACATGGAGACACTACCTCTTTAAATTGTGAAAGTCGCGGGAAACGGATGTCGGAAGGAAAGAGTCAGACATTGACATGTTGTTGGATTTAATTCGCTTGTTAAGCTTCGGGCTTGTTTGTAAGATCTTTGTTTTAAACTCATCCTTGGCCCAAACCCCCGCAAGCCACACACCAAACCCACACATCACCAAGCCCAATAAAACACATCCAAAATAACAAATAACACATTAAACACATGATCAAATCAAGATAAATCATATTCCTAATTAAAATAAATCAAATCAAATTTAAACAAATCACCTCCCTAAATGAAGTAGATAATTTCCTTGTGCTATAATAATTAGGAGATATCACCATTAATTGCATGATCTCTTTCCTTCCCATGCAAGGAAAACCCTAGCCTTTGCCTATAAAAAGAAGCTTGAACTGCACCTGAAACAGCCTCTGAGACAGCCCATGTAACCACCTAAAATACCCCTGTAACAGCCCCTGAAACAGCCCCTGAGACAGCCCTTGTAACCACCAAAAATACCCTTGAAATAGCCCCTGAATCACGCCCAAACAGCCCCTGAAACAGCCCCCTGAATCACGCCCAAATACCACGGAAATAGTGAGCAAACAGCAGCCCAAAACAGTGAGGCGACGAAGGAAAACAGAAAATCAGTGAACCGGATGAGTTGCAGAGCATCAACCCTTCCGACGACCGCGAAACGCACTTCTAAGAGACGACTTAAGAGGTTAGACCTGAGGGAACTCCTTTTTTATTTATTTCTGGTTATCTCTTTTATTTTGTCAATAATTCTTCGCATGGGTATTGTTGATTAATGTATGTTATGGCTATTGGATGAATGAATATGTGTCGTCTCTTGTGGTATATCGGATGGAAACCCATACGTAAATTCCGTAGCTGAATCCGAATGGACGATAGTACGGTCTGTACTTGGGAAACAACTCCACGTACTACTTCAGCAAATGGCATGTGTTTCGCTTTATTTAATCTTGTTC